>VWPW01014138.1:1245537-1295669 GCA_013389825.1 Crypturellus undulatus
GTGTGGCGGCCGCGGGGCTGCAATCCGGTCGCGAGCGCCGCTCCGGGTCACGGGCTGCGGGCCGGGCCGCTCGTCTGTGTGCGCCGCTCCGGGTCACGGGCTGCGGTCCGGGCCCCGCGCCTGTGTGCGCCGCTCCGGGTCACGGGCTGCCGAGGGGACGCTCTGAGGCGTCCAGGAGCAGAGACACCCACAGCGCGTTGGCTTCCCGCACCGCAGCGTGAGGGCTCTGCTCTCTGCACCATCCCTACCTCAGCGCGAGGTATCAGCCCTCACAGCACTACTCTTACCTTAACGAGAAGTATCAGCTCTTGAAGCGCCACTCAGCCTTAGGGCGAGGTATCAGCTCTCTCAGCACCATTCCTACCTTAGCAGGAGGTATCAGTACTCGCAGCATCACACTTACCTTAGCGTGAGATATCAGCACTCTTACCTTAACCTTAATGTGAGGTACAAAGGAGCCCTGTGTCTGCAGAACCATCTCTGCACTTGTGTCATCATCCTGCCCCTCAACTTCCAGGGTGGGAATACTAATGCGAGACTGACATTGCTAAAAAGGATGTACAGTTTTATACAGACCCTTTCAAGGCAGTAAGTTGCTGACACAAGATAGCATTAATCGGTAGTACTGCAGGCGATCCTTGTTAAAAAGTCATTGCTGTTGAGTGTACAAAAACAGCTCCCCACAGTGATTCTTCACTTCAAAGGAAAGAAAACCACGGGTGAACCTAGTAATTGTACACCTGTGATTTTCATATTCCCACTGTTATAAATGAAATTACTCTGTGAAGGTTTGAGTAATACAACGCATAGCACTGTATAGCAGAGTCACACAAGGAGAGCATCCTACAAGAGAAACAAAAAACCTGCAATCCTGCTCAACCTTCTCTGTTGTCAAAGAAGAGCAGCTAAAAGTGACTTCCTCAGTGACATTACTGAACCTTCAAAAAGCTGTTAATCAAGTCCCTTCCTAAAATACTGTGCTGAAAATGGCTATTTTATGTGTGGAGCAGAACCAAAACATGCACTTGCAGAAAGATTGTGAGAAATCCTGTGAGCAATGTGGCCAGGAGTGACCTCCAATGAGTTCCATATCTTCCGCCACTTCAGTGGAGGGACATCAGAGGAAGATTTAACAGGTCAAGAGATTTGGGACAGCAAGTGGACAACTAGGTGTCTTGTATGGAAGGCTGTAGTAACACAACCACATTAGGTCATACCAAAGGTCCATGCAGGCCAAAAGCCTGTCTCATACACGAATGTCTAAAGAGTGAACACAGGGAATTGTGTATTAAAGGATGAAGTGCTTTTAACTTCCTATAGTTTCCACTTCAGAGAGCTTCCTGAGCTGGATGTGATTTTTGGTGCATAGTAATCTTTATTGCGCTTCTTCTCTGTGTTCACTCTTCAGGCCTATCTAAGCTTCCTGCACGTGCAGCTTCCTTGGCAATGAAGTGGATCTAGACCTTGCACAGACCTGTAGCCTATTGTATCAAGACTCTATTTGTTTCGTATATTGCTCGCACATGCTTTATTTATTGTGCCCTGCATCTTGTGCTGCAGGGGTCAGTGAGCAGTTGATTCTTACTCACCTTTGTCATCCTGTGTGTGATTTTTAGACCTCCATCATATCCCTCTGAGTCATTTCTTTTCAAGTCTGAAAAGTGACAGCCCACTCAATTATTACTTGCATGAAAACTGTTCCGCTTTTCTGATCATCTTTATTGCTCCTCTCTGAGCTGTTTCCAATTTTATGGAGGGGATCTTTGCACGGGATACAAGATAGGGGTGAGCAGTAGATGTATACAGTTCCATAATGGTAGGGATTTTTGACCCATTTTCCGTTCCTTTCTTAATTATTCCGTCTACATGCTTCCTTTCTGACTGCTGTTGAGCATTTAGTGGCATTTTTATGGGCTTCTCTACCATAACACAGATCTTGCTCATTAATTGTATTTTGTCCAGTGATAAGCAGCTACTCTAAAGGTGATCAGAGTTTTCAGTTTTTCTGTTATACTAGATAAAGCACTGTGTATTTTTAGTTGTCTTGACGTACCCTCTCAGCTTCCAGCCTATTTTGGTAAATAATAGCTTCATGTAGTCTAATCATCAGCCTTATTCCTTACTGACCATTAAGGAAAGAAAACAAACAAACAAAACAAACAAACAAACAAAACCCACAAACTCTTTTTAGCATTATTTCCTTATAATAGCCACTAGATGTCCAAAAGAAAATTCACACTTGGGTGCTAAGTTATGAGCATACCTATAACAAGAGGCAATTCCCCAAAAGAGTTCCTTTTTAATAGACAAGACAAAAGGTGAGCAAAACAAAACAGGGTCTTATTTTCACACTTTGGAAGGCCAAGCAGAGCAGCATTGAACTGTTTTGCTAATAGTTCACAGGCAGATCTTAGGCAAGGCAAACAGATGCCATTTCCCTCATTTGCAGCCTTTGTGAGAAACAACATGTTGTCCTTCACAGTAACAATTTTTTCTTTGGGCATATGTACTATATTATGCCTAGGCTTATAGAATAATGCATCTGAATCATTTGTTTTGTTCTACCACCACACAGCCAGGTGAATTACAAATCATGAAGATAGATTGGTGTCATCCTATAGCATTTGGCTAGAAGATGAGTACACTTGGCATGTCTTAGGAAAAGCAACACAGCGTGACAACACGGTCACAAGTCAAGACAGAGGCTTCAGCGGGGCCATCAGAGTGACTTGGTACCAACAAGATAGATTCCATCATCCCCTCTCTTCCTCCAACCTCAAAAGACGCAGGGGGATAAACAACAAAAATGCTTTTGATAAAAGTTCTTAAATAAATATATTTTTTAAAATATACATATAAAAAGACCATTACAGTGTCATAGTAGAGAAATTTTGCACAAGAAAAAGAAAAGATTGAAATACAATACCAGTATTTCATATTGGTAAATTGCTTACAACTTAAACATCTTTATAAACAAGACTATGAGGTAACTGAGTACATATTGCTACTCTTTTTCCAAGATGGATTGGAAATGGAGTGGATTTTCCAAATAATAAATAACAGAGGAAATAAATACTGGAAAGTGTGATTACATTTGGGAATTTTGATTCTACGGGCCTTTAAATGGTGCTCCCTTCCATCAGATGGACATCACACCAGTTGGAAGGTGATGCAATTTGCATTCCTGGTTGAGGTGTCCTACTTGTTTGCCTCCTTGTTTGCAATGCAGGAATATAGGTTAATCATACTACTAGATCTTGGGTTGATCCTCTTAGCAGCTGTGGCCAAGATGATATTTTCTTACAAAGTGGCCAGAAGAGTGACCATTTTCTCTAAAACTCATCACAATTATCTTTGACTTTCACCACACTTTGATAGGCTCTGCATTGGGCACACCAACAAAAGTTCATGTATAGCCTCCAGCCATTAAGTGGATTTTCCATGAATGTCACGTGATATCCTGTCATCCAGGAAATCCATGGAATCAATTTCAACAGTTAGGAAACTTTGCATGTTCTGGGTGTTGCAAGGACTCTGCTCGTGCAGGTTATGCAGGGACCCAGATTAATTTTAAGGGGCAGAGCAGGAATTAGTGGCGGGCGGTGGCAGCTGCTGCAGTGTGGAGTGGGCAGTCCTCAGACTTTTGGCTAGGCTAGAACATGGGCTGGGAGTTGGGAAGGGCTGCGGGCAGTGACAGCATTTATTTAGGAATAGCGACTGGAATGGAGGAGATGGTGAAACAGCTTTACATTTTACTCAGTGTTTGCAGTCAGAACTTAAATCACACAAGAGCTCAAAGGGCATATGGTAGCCACATCCATACATATATAAAAAGAAAAAATGCTAATAAATATTTCCCTGATTAAGGTTTTCTCTTAGGAGCATGTAGTAACCCAGCTCACAATGTGAACCTTCTCTCCAGCACATACTGTACGTAAAGGGGGGCTTCCCCACCTGACTTCATGTTAATTACCTACAAATAGTCAGACAAGGAAAATCTTGATCCATTCATGCTCCTCACAGCCATAATTAGCATTTGGGTTTCAGAAGCTGTGAGTGACATTGCTTCTTGGAATTCATTACTCAGCCTCCCTGCATAATGTATGGGAACTCACTGCCGATACGTCAGGTTCCTGCGTGCCCTTACGCAGCACCCGGCACCCTGCAGCTGCTGGCAGCCTCGCGGGGGATTGCTCATGCACTGCACCCGGGCCAGAGACAGCCACTGAGGGGCCACCAACAGCTGACCGGGCACGTAGGACATGTAGAATATGTTCTTAGGTAACCAAAAATACAGATGTTTCTCCCAGTAGGATTTACAAAGCACCAGAATGGCGAGATGGGTCATTTGACTTTGTGTGTGTGTGTGTGTGCATAATTATGAAGGAAACAGTATTAAGGTAGAGGAAAATACATTGGTATCGGAACTATTTTTGGAATTGATTATTTTGCTACACTGTCTTACATAAATGAGTGTTTGGGGGTTGGGATGCATTTATTTAAGAGAGAATTACTCATGGCAAAGCGACTGCTAACAGCTGCGGACGGCAGCAGAGCGCTGCCCCTGCGCTTGGTCCCAGCTCCGGGTCACACGGACCCTCCTGTGCCGCTCGGTGCTGCCCTGCACCGCGGTACCTGCCCTCCGCCCTGCAGCTCCTCTCGGCCTGGGTACATAGCACAGACTGCCGAAACCACGGGCAGGGGAGCACTGACAACATGTCTTAAATTCACTGTGAAGAACGTTACAACATGCAATAAGATAAAACAGAGAGCAAGAATAACCTTATCTTTCAAACATGTACGGGACTCCCTCAGCACCCTGGTCTCCCAGCTTTCTCTTTTTGATTCTCCTTCTTCCCTGTGACCCTTGATTTTCTGGAATTATTTTGTCATGGTTCTTTTGTTCCATTTTACCCACTTTCTGTTCCTTCTCCTTCCCCAATATTTAGCAGCCTTTCCTAAAATTATTTTCCTTACATTATCATACCTTCATGAGCCTTCCCCTTTACTTTGCTGCTTAAGAGCTCTGCTTTCATAGCTTCATAAAATTATTTCTAGTGGGTTTGATTCTCCCCTTTCCTCTATGGTCACCCACTCTCCCCTCTCTCAGACCTCTCCTTGCAGCTCCTCTTTCCATAAATGTTCACAGCTACGTGACAAATCCTGCATTGGGGTTTTGCTTGAATGCGTCTTGGATGCAGATTTGACCAACGACGCCTTGAGGTAGCAGCTTCCTCTGCGCGTTGCACGAGATAATCGCCCTGTCCACACTAACCTCATTCTAACAACAGTTTTGAGAAATCTGTTTGGTTTTAGTTCTACAACTTCACAACAACGGTTAAAAGCTGAAAATGACTAGACAGCATCAGTCACTGATTTGTATAACAATCATCCAGAAATTGTTTATACAGACTAAAAAAATCCATCAAATCTTTAATAAAATATTCTCCTGGAAGCAATCCCTTTGATTCCTTCCTACTTCTTCACAGCCTCGCTCTGCAGCGACTTGCCTTCCCCGCTACCTGGTGACACTGATGCATTAGATAGCAGAGCACTTCGTGACTCGTGGAGGTGACATAACTGCACGTGACAGTCACCTGGACACGTAACGTCCCACCAACCGAGCTAGCAAGTTGTCAAGTGCTAATTAATAACCGTGTCACATTTACAACTGAAGAATAGTATTTTCATATGATGAAATGTTTAGTGACATGTTTAAAAGCTCATTGTAGGAATTCTTATTAGCATTAAAAGGACTAAGAAAATGTTTCTTTAACTTCCAGCTGTCATCAGCCTAGTAACGGCAATACGAAAATAATGCTATTTCACAGAGGGACCATCATCAAAATTTAGAAAAGAAAATTTCTTAGAAAAGCAAACTATGATTTACTATGAAGAAACATTCTGAAGAAACATTTACTATGAAGAAACTTTATGAACTGTGTACAGCGAATCTGGGCATGGGAAGAGCAGGAAAAGGAAGAGCCTGCGAGGATGCGTAACCGCAGGGTGCATTTTCACTTCCATGAGAATATTTGCCTTAAGCTAACAGTCAAAATAATTTCTAAAGAGCACACTACCTTTAGCAGTACCCAAATCATTTAAGCTACCCACCTCCCACAAGCCTCAGGATCAAATTTTTCTTTCTATATAATCATAAGTGTTTTAAAACAAACAACTGGTTAAGATATGTTATGGTGTACATAGACTAAAAAGGTGAAAGTTTTCATTTCCAACGCCTGTTCTCAGAGCTTCCCACACAAGAGTTTGTTCTGTGTTTTGTTTCCTAAAATGACTAAAAAAACATTCATCCTGCTACCTATTACATTAAAATGCTTTTATTAAGCTTGGGGGTATTTTAGTAGTTTTTCCAAACCAAATGAGGAAAAACTAAACCTTAACAGCAGTTTATATTAAAAAACAAACAACAGCAAAAAAACTTCTCCTAATGTTTGAGCAGGTCACGTTTATTAGAAGTAACTTTGTTTTCCCAATAATTTGTATTATTTCATATATTTCCCAATTTATATTATTTCCTGTATTTGCTATATTTCATAGGTGAACAGGAGCCAACTGAAACATTGCATTTCCAGAATGATCTAACAAGATCCAATAAACATTATCAGCTCTTCCCAAATGAGTACTGGCAAACAGCAAAACCTAGGTTATAATAGTTAACTGAAAAAAAAGATAGAATTCTTCAACACTGATCTGAAGGGAGAAAAAAAAAAGGGATTTATAATCCTGACTCTCTTACACTGTCCAATTTTATTGGACACAAGCACACAAGCATAGAGACACCATAGGCATAGAGAAACTACACAGGTGTTTCTAGAGAAGCAAACTTTACTGAATATAATTGCATCTATCAAAAAATACATTGAGAACAGTAATTGGAAAGATCCTGGACAAACCAAGCAGAACCAGTGAAAAAGCTTAATCTCTTCTAGTACACACAGTAAGAAAATGGAATGTTTTTAACGGAAAGAAAAACGTAAAAAACAAATTTACTCCAGGTTAGGAAGGCAGCCTCTGGAAATGAGCACTACCTACCTGGCAGAGCCCCTGTGGCTCCCTCCACCACAAGGTACCTGCGAGGCCCTGCGGGGGCCGTGACAGCTTTGTTGTCCGTTTGCTGTAGGAATAAAACAGCCCAATGGGCTGGCTCCTGCGCAGGCCTTTTACATCCCTCGGGAAACTCCACTCTCCACAGCAGATGCGGAGGTCGGTTCCCATGTGACAAATCCTTTACTCCTCTCAGAAGGGCCTCGTGCAAAGAGTGTCCAGACACAGTGACAGGCACGGGGAGCAGTATCCCGTGTGGAACTGGTCAGATTCCTGCCACATGGAAGCAGGGAGCTACAATAAAAGGACATTCCGGTAGGATGGATTTGAATAGATCAGAGTTTAAGTGACAGGGAACTGGTGTTCCCATTCAATACACGTGCAAACAAAAGGCTAGATACAAAATAAATAAAATAAAATAAAATAAAATAAAATAAAATAATAAAATGAAAGGCAAACCGTTAATTCCTGCAGAAGTGAAAAACACGGCAGACAATGAAGGATAACAAATGAGAACATTATGTCACTTCTTGCGTGCTGTCCAGCTTACTCCCTTGAAGGAAGTCAGGTGGCTCTGTGCTCCGGGCATCCCAGCCCCAGCAGAAACCAAAGGGAAGGTGGTGCCCAGCGCGTCTCCAGCTGCAGAGCTGGGCTCCGGCTCCTGTGAAAGGCCAGGGAGGTGCATGGCCAAGGACAACACAAATGAGAAGATTCAGAGATCTGCGCTGACTGGGAAAGAGCGCAGAAAAATGTTGGCAATTAAGAGGGTTCAGGAGTTGCTGAGCAATGACTCCCATCAACAGGAATCCTGGACAGATGCAAACATGCATGGCTGCAGGGAACCACACAAAGAATGAGCGATGCCTGGAGTAACACTGGCAAAATGTGGGATGGGAGACACCAGCACGGGCTGGATGTACAAGTCATACCTACCCGGGAGTCCGCGTGGAGCCACCTGGGGGAAACTCCCGCCTGAAACTTCCAAACAAGCTCAAAAAATGTGCAGCACTTACGGCCATCACTCACGCGTTTCCAGTGGAACTACTGGTCCTCCATGGTCGCGATGCCGAAGCAGGCCTGCACACTGCCCACCGAGCCTTGGTGGGAGCTTCCGGGCAGACAAACAGAACACCAACAATAAAGTACTCAGGGATTACTGACTGAGAAGGATAAACACTGTTTTCTGTTTCACTGCTGAGGGCCCTGTAACTCACCTTTACTGCCTTACCTTAGTGGGCAGCAAAGGCAGAAAAACTTGAGCCTCAGGAACAAACGTTGAGAGGAGAGCTCCTCTCTTGTCCAGCTTTCTCCGTACGCACCCGCCAAGCGCAACTTGCAAAGCCGTGAGGATTTGTGCGCTGCGGAGTCATTACTGTATGAAAATCGTAACCATGTTTGGATGCTCTTATACTGGAATAGTGACTGTTCCTGTAGGGCCTGACGCCCGTCTCTGAACACGTGAGTTCTGCGAGGCCGAGTGACCGGCACCCGCGCGTGCAGCGAGCGGCAGGCGCGGAGCTGGCGGGAGGCGCCAGGGAAGGACGTGCCCGAGCACGGAATATTCTCCTACTCTGCACCTTTCCCATCCGTGTTCATACCATCCTCCTCTTCCTTAGCGAGCCCAGCTCCCTACACGAGTACCTTGCAAGCTACCATGCAAAGCCAGGAGCAGGAGGGGGAACTTGGCTGTTTCAAAGAGAGACTGAAGATTTTCAAAGCACCTGCCAGTTAGCCAGACCTCAATTTTGCAAATTTATTTAGGAAAAAAAAAATAACATGAGCAAATGAGAATACTTCAGTGTTACAACAGGGTATATAAATGTCTAGCAATAGTCAAATAATTTGATCTTTAAATACAAAATAACCACATGAACACCTAATATACAGGTTTCATCTGAATACATATTTATTAGATAAATATTAGGTTGTCACATCATCTAACTACATACAGTTTTGCAAGACTAAAAATCACAATTATTTTTCTGACCAGTTTAAAGTATGAAATGATTGCATTGTACTGTACATACAATGTACAAACAAAGACAATGGCCATTTTTGCATGTTGCTTCAGATTGTACTTTTTTTTTTTAATTCTCCTCTGATCATGATATCAAAAATTGTACAAAGTATGAATTTGGTTACAATTTCTTTTTTTAATCCCCTTATTTTTCTTCATTATTTCTGTAGCACCCTAAAAATACACAGGTGATAGACTAGTACACGTAAGCTAAATATTACATGTAGATAAAACAAAACAAAACAAAGGTTCAGAGTATATTACAGAAGTGAAAGTGAAACAAATGCTGAGACTTCACGAACGCTAACAAACAGGATTCATTTTCCACATAAGATGGAGCTTCAAGCTTTTTTTTTTCCTGCGAAATAAAAACAATGCACATTCCAAGGAAAATGAATGCGTTTCTGTTAACATGTCTCTATTTGTCATTTACATATGTACAGATGTCCCTTGAGTCTCCACTGCAGACACTGGCGTCTATCTGTCAGTCCTATAATAATGTCTTGGCAGCAGAACTGTAGATCTCTGTGGGTTCTTTCCCAGATGAGCTTCCATAGGGAAACAATTAAAAAGTAAACAAACAAAAAGAAGAATAAAAATACTACTGGAATTTCATATAGTATTTAAGCTTTAAAAGAAAATGACTGTGATTACCCTATTTGCTATTTTTTTTTTTTCTAAACTTTAATATGGCAGTGAAAAGATAAAAAACAAACCCTAAATTTTGATTTAGAAGTTTTTTTTTCATACTGAATCCACTATACAGCACCTGATTTTAGGTGACAGAGTTTTAAAACTGTCTCAATGTCCAACATTTGGGTGATGGGTAAAAACTGTATTTTATCTCTAACTCGTGCTTAGAAACCAAAAATTTCTATAAACTTAAAAACTTCAGCCATCCACTTAACTTCTCAATTACTGTGTGAAGCAGATACAAACACTGCCCCAAACATATTGCTAATGTCTAGGTTTGTTTCATTTTTCCTTTTATGCTTGCCAACAGATATTTTTAAATGATACATTTTAAGCACTACCAGTTAGCAAGCAGTCAGTCCTTAACACACCTGGTTTAAAATGCTCATGTTTTATTTAAGCGAAAAAATCATTTCAGGTGTCTCAATTAGCTGCTTGGGAAACAGTGGAGGGTGGAACATTAAACAGACTCAGTTAAAAAAAAAGAAAATCCGAGCAGCCAGTTCCAACTATCGTGAGAAAACTTTATTCCAAAATCTATGGCTTAAGAAACTCCCCTTTCCCAAACAAAACAAAACCCAAAGCCAAACTCTTAAGGGCATAAAGTTGGTTTGTCATTAGCCACCCCTGCAAATGACTCCAATACCTTTACAAACAACGCAGCAAAAATACATGGGAAAACGGCTACCGTAAAACTGCTACAAAAACACATCTGTAACTGAAGAATGGTCTTTCCTAGCGCTCGTGTGACAGCAGGACCACCCCGCGACCGCATCGCCACGTATTAGAGCAAGGTGTGTTTAATGCTCTGCAGAGACCCTCCGCAGCTCGTCAAGCCCAAGCAGAACCAAACCCACCGGGCTGCCCCCCTGCCCACCCAGCATCCGGCAGCGCCGCGGTGCCCCAGCCCCAAACGTGGAGCACGGGGACAGCGACACAAACAGGGTGGGCGCCTCGACGCCTGCGGCTGGCCTTGGCGCATCGCGGCCGGCTCGGGGCCCGGGAGGAGCCGCGTGCGCTCACGGCGCCCCGGGCAGCCGCTCACTGTCACTGCGAGGGCAGCGCAGAGCCGGCCCCGCTCGCGCAGGGCCCGCCTGACACATCCGCTCATCGCACAAACGGGAACGAAATTTGGGCTAATTTATCCAGAGAAAAAGGGGGGTGAGAGAAAAAAAAAAGGCAAAAACTCCCTTATTCTGTTAAAGAACCCTCAAATTTTCTTTTTTAAAAAAGGACCCATATTTTTCTTCAGACAAGGTATTTAAAAACACCAGCAAAAGTATAACCAGATCATGAAAATGTTGAATATTATCAAAGACGATACTAAAATATTCACAGAGATATTTACAATAGCAATTCTTAAAATAATTGATTTTGCATAATGAACAGCGCCTTTCTTAAAAAAACTTGAAACAGGAAAAATATAAGTGTGGGACCATCTCTACATAATATGTTTGACAGGTTCAACACTCCTACTGGAAATAAAAGAACTAAACCGCCATTTCCTTTAATATCTACAGCAAGGTGCTGCTGACTAGCATATATATATCACGACGCATGTACAGCAGTGGGTGGAAACGTTAACAAAAAGAGCAAAATAAACCAGAAACCGCAAAGAATTTACAAATATGACTTTGGTGAGGGAAGCAAATCGAGAGTCGCAAGCACGGGGCATGCCATTTACAGCATCGCAAACCGAACACAAAGGGCTAAGGAACTGCCTAGCCAAACTGACAGGAACAAACAGAATTTTGTCTGGCACTTATGCTGGAAACATATCGTCGCGAGCGGATAAGGGGCATTTGGCTGGTGGAAGGGGAAAGGAGTAGGGCCAAAATTGCTTTAGTAGCAAAAAGAAACGAAACCGATAACTGTACAGTGGGCAAAAGCTGAAATGTTGCACCACGAGGGCAGAGTTGGCACACATGCACTTCTTACACAGCTACTGTACACAAGTTATAAGAGAGAGAGAGACGAGGAGCACAGAGATGGGCACAGAAGCAAGCGGAAGCTCATGCAGGAGAAGCAACCACACGAGAAGCACAGAGCACGGGGGCAAGACGGGGCCTGGGGCAGCGGGGCTCGTGAGGGCAGGAGCCATCGGCCGAGGACGGCTTGTTCTCCCCATGCCCATTCCTTGGGGGAAGGATCGCATCCAGGCAGCTACAGCAAAAAGGGAAAAGAAAGAGAAAGGAAGATAAAGCCTGAATTATCTGTAACAATTGTGAAAACAGAACACAAAGCAAAACAACAACAAAAAAGTTAGTTGTAAAATGGCTGTCCAATTTCAGTGCCCCTTTTCAAGCTGATTAGTGAAAACAATTACGCAGATAGGGATGTTACTCTCCTCTTCATCCATCCTGCCAGGATTCCCTGCCTGCCCTCCTCTCAGCTCATCTGGCTAACGACTGTGCACTACAGAGAATGACACAAGCACGGAGGGAACCGAAGGCTGGAGGGGAAAATCCAGAGTATTTTAGTTCGTATTCCCCTCTCCCTCGCTTCTCCATTTTGTATGGAATACACAGCCGAAGCATCTATTACAACAATCTGGGTGTTAATGCAGCTGAAAACGGTGCTGATTTGGAACCAAACCCACAAAAAAGAGCTAAAAACCGAAAGTAGTTTTTGTTTTATTTTTCCGCAATCTGTGTGTTTGAACAGAGGAATCCTTTGCAAAGAGGTGTCAAAGATTCCTGCACTTTATCAAGACAAACACACAGGGCTGCAGCCTGCAGGTGGTGAGGGCTCCGGCTCTGGAGACAGGCCAGCTAACTGCTGTCCCCCTCCAAGGGGCTTGTGTTCCTTCCCTATCGCTGCCACTCTACTGTACGAGTTGTGCTTTTGGGAGTTTTACAAGTGTTTTGACGTTCTTTTTCAGTGTGTGGCCAGGACAACTACTCCAACACAAACCTGTGGCTGGAGGGGGGTTGGGGGCAAGTGGGGTGGGGAGAGACAGTTTCAAAAAATGGAAGAACACGCGTTGGAAGGACATTCTGAGACTGGCCAATTAAAGACAGGTCCATTTTGTTGCCTCTTCTTCCCTTGCCAAGATTTGCTTTTGCCAAGATACTTCACACTATGTTTATCACAGAACTCTCTCTCTAGAGGATGAACAACAAATGGGGTTTCCAATAGCTGCACAACTGTCTCTGCTTCGCTGTGACGGGGCGTGCGGCAGGCGCTGGCATTGCTGCGGGGTTCGTACTCCCTCCTCCCAGCACTTTCACAGTCTGTGAAGCTGACAAAAGCAGTTCTGAGATGAAGAAAGCAGGGAGTGCACCATTGGATCGAGTTGTGAGGTGTTATTTTTTTTTTTCTTCTTCTTCTTTTGTGGAAAAGGAGTGTTAAGATTCCTCGCTGTGCAGCCACACACGTGTGAACAAGTGAAAGGCATGGGGGAATACATATGGTTTCAGTTGTTCTCAAAGAGAGACAGAAGGTCATCATTGCTATTGCTTGGCAAATCAGGAGGATCCAGGTACGAAAGCAGCTCATCTGGATTTGTGAGTTCTGGAAGCAGCTATAAAATATAAAGATAAAAGGAAAATTACAGATAACAGGAACACAACATTGAAAAAAGGGATTAAACACTGCACATTCCTGCAAAATTGCTTTCACACGTATACATCTGAATCAATCAGAAGACAGTGAAACAAACCTAGCACCCTGAAATGACGCAGTGGATGCTTGGTTCTGACACTCTGTGCAGCTCCTTTTGCAGCCCATGAGTGGCATTATCATCCCGGTTGGATTTCTTGCTCCATCCCCGTCCCCAGGCTCACCAGCTCCCCAAGCCCATTCCACAGCCGGCGCCGCTGCCGGAGCTGCCCGGCCTGCGCGAGCCGTATGGGCTAGCTCCGCACAAAGTGCTGGGCACCATGTGTACTTGTCCACATGGGGACACAGCGGAGCCGCGAGGCAAGCTCCGCGGCCGCGGGAGCGCAATGTATCAAAAGGGAGAGGTTTTATTTTGATTTTTACTAACACTGTTTCAAACAGAAAATGTTATTTCCAAACATCGCTCAGATTGCTTTTGATCTGACAGGTAACAAGCAGACTATAACTACTGGGTGCTGTAACAGCAGTTTGTTCTGTATCTCACCATGTCCTGGTAAAAGTCGAAGTGTCATGATTAAAAAATGGCAGAGCAGAGTTTGTAATAAGCTCCCTTTACATTCAGCGTGCTCTTAAGGCCCTGACAGAAGATATGGACTGCTTTAATAAAAGCAGTAGCACCTGCAAGAGCTTCACTTCAAGCTGTTCAATGGTTTTAAATACGCAAAAACTAGACCCTTGACTGCAGCACATTTAGCATGCTAGTATTATATCTACATCCTTCTAGTACTCCTGTGCAAATGCAGCTTCATCTTTTAATGCAAAATGAATGAATATATTTTTAAATAAACTAAACATGAAATGTAAAAAGTAGTTTAATACTTCTTAAGCCTTTTTCTTTTCTTTATGTGTGATGTCAGGTTTACATAAACCGAAACTCAGAGGATTTTTTGTCTTAAAACACCTCCACCTTTCATTCAACATACACGAAAGGCAAAAATGTCACTGTCGTAGTACTAGACCGAGGATATGAGGTGTTTAAAACAGCAAGTCTTTCCTCTGCTACAACAGCTTCTCATGACTACGTGGCACCGAAGCCATAGGACAACTGTGGTCCCGGTGAGCAACTCGCAGAAAGCAGCAAGGGCTGCGTCTGAGCCCAAGGGAACTGCCTGCGGGAACGGACGCCCCCATGGAGACCCTTCCCGGCCAGGCTGGCCCGTGAGCGCCGCGCTGAGGCGGCAGGAGGACCGGGCGCTCCCGGGACCTTCCGCGCCTTGTCACGGGATTTCATCCCGTCCCCTTCCACAACACAGCCATAAAGGGGAAACCCATTAAAATAAGTTGTCCGATCACAGTGGAGCTCACACTTATTTCAAAGAGCTCCACTCCCAGCTTTCTCCAGCGCTGACCTTCTCATTCCCCTAAGATGATCTCCTGCTAAGGATCACGCATGACTCCAGTGATGGAGTCACTGTGCTGTGATAAAATGCACAGGTTTTTCTACTGTGCTTTTCACCAACGATGAGTGCCTGGCCCTAAAAGTGTGCTTCATGTTGCTTAAATACTATTATGAAGAGAAAATGACAATTTAATTTGACCTCTTAATATTAACCATATCGGTTCCTTCAGGGCGCAGACCTCTAACTGCCACATGACCTCCAGTTCCCAAAGTATTTCCAGGCGATGCTGTTGTGTGAAACAGTAGCAAAGCCTGGTTCACTTGGCAGTTTCTCCACCTAGATAATATCACAGGACTTGGAGCATCCCTGAGTCCCCCTCCGCCTTTCCCTCCCCCTGGGAGCCTACTTAAGGGCACATTGCTGCTTTGCAACAGGGTACATACAAGAATACACCAACATGATATACCTATATACATCTGAAGCACAAGGGTGAACGTTTCTTTAGGAAAATTACATTGCGCAACAGACTTTGGAGCAGACAGCAGATACGAGTATGGGAACACACGGCTCAAAGGAAAACCCAGCCCTAGCTCTAAAAAAGTTAAATTCGGCAATATATTTGGTCAACCAGAAGGATTCCTCAGGATAGCTCATTTCTAACACTAGTGAATGGACAACAAGAGACACAGAGATTATTTTTGGCCTTGAGCTAGGAAATGGATTTATCTTCGCTTAGTCATGAGTTGTTTTAAATACCCATAAGGAGGCAAGAGTCACTGCCCCATCTTTTTTTTTTTCCTGCTGGGCAGCCCTCTGCGGTGGTTCTGCGTGTGTGCGGGAAGGGTCTCGCTGCTCATCTACCAGCACCAGCGCGTTGAGCAGCAGAGACCCCTCGCAGCCCGGGATGGCGCCAGGCACCACGGGGAGCCGGCGCCGGGTTCTTCCTCCGGGTCAGGCACCGCGACGACTCCAGGGCCGACGAGCCCCGGCTGCGGTGCCTGCGTCGCTGTGCTGGGGACGCTGGAGGGGGGATGCGGCTCGCGCGCCATGCAGCTGCGCCCAACAGAAAGGCCTCGCAGCAAGCCAGGAGGTGCCCTCAGCTGCAGCGAGCACGTCCACGCACCCAAGCATGAAACGATGGCATGTGCAGAGCGAGCGGCCCCGGCCCCGCTCCCCCCGCCCGCCCGCCCGGCGGGAAGCGCAACGCTACGGCAGGCGGATGACGGTTATGACGCAGACTTACATCCAGCGAGGGCTCCGGCATGTCGGGTGCTCCCTGTCCACCAGCCTGACCCTCTAAGGCTGAGGAGGGATTAAAGGTCAGGTCACTGTGTGGATGGTTGCCGGCAGCGGCCGGGGGCGGCTGCCGGGGCGGCTGCGCAGGAGGCCCGCTGTGATGTAATGGCTGCCCTGACTGGCTGCTGGGGTGAGGGACGTGCAAACCTTGCTGCATGGAACTATGGGACTGATCAGTGCTGCCAGGATGAGGGATCTGCGGAGGAGGAAAAAAGCAGGAAGAGAAAAGTGAGGCCACACGGTACAGTGCTCGAGGTGCCTGACGCTGCGACCGCACGTTCACGAGGAAATACATCAAACCGATACAAAAAGAAAACAACAAAACAACAACAACAAAGCACAATCAGAAAAGAAAGCTCCATATCCCAATGCCAGAGGAAACGCTCTGGGATAAACGGGCTGGCTTTGGGCTGGCGGTTTGCTTCCGTGCCACGTGGGAAACGGATGAGCGCCGCGAGGGAGCGACAGCCTCTCCGGGAAGCCCCCGAGCGGCTGCAGAGCCCGTACAGCAGCGGCCCCGCGCCAGGCCGCGCCAGCCCGGGCGCCTTATCCGCAGCTCCGCACCCCGGTCCTGGGTCCTGCTGCGGGTCGTTACCAACACGTGGCAAACACCCACTCCCCAGCAGCTTCCTGGGGGAAACCTAACATCCTGCGAGCACAGGAGAGCCCCTCGGCTGATATCCACAGGTTCAAGGGATGGCAAACACGGAGGCTGCCCCGGGCAGGGAGCTCCCCGGCAGCAGCTGCGGGGCTGCAGTGGCTGCAAGGGGACATGTCAATGTGAACGGGGAGAGGTTTTTTTTTTTTTTTTTTTAAATGTTTTTTTGTGAGGAATAAACCACCAAAACAAGCACATCCTCCAAACTGTACTACGGAAGGAGGAGGGGGAAATTCTTTCCCACATTGCAGGGAAGCAACAAGAGCGCACAAGCCCAGTTCTTTCTTCCATGCCACGTCTCCGCTTGCGCTGCCGCGGTCTTTGGAAACGGTGTATGAATGTTTTGGAATCAGCTGTCTCATGTTAATTGGGTATATGGAGAAGCAAAAAATGTAAACATTTTTTGAGGAATGCTACATATTGCCACGAAGTGGAGCTGAAGAACAGGTACATACAACCACAGCATGAAATTCATCCAGCCAAGCCAACAGAAACCACCAAAATGCTATGTCAGCATTGACCCTTTTGTGTCACAGCAAATGGCAAGGTTAGTTTAACCTTAGTCTTCAGTTTTGGCAGTAAAAGGAAGGTTATTACAAAGCTTAATTAAAATGTTTCCACAAAATAATAATAATAAAAAACACAGAAACAGGCATTTAGAAAAATCATCTCTCCACACTTCTGAAAACTGAGTATTGATACACTGGGACAGTGATTCTCAACTCTATCGAGGTCCTTCGCAATAGATCAGTGGCATAAAGGTGAAAATGAGCAGGAGTCTGTCTGTAACAGTTACTTGGGCCTCTTTCCCATCTGAGAGTGTAAAAGAACTGTTGAAGGTACTAGTAAAGGCACTATTGCCTCCATCTGGGTCACATTTTACTCTTTCAAAGTTGTTATACAACATTCCTGTTACCCTAGAGGAAAATTTGTACAAAATCTGCCCATAAGCTACACCTTAATGTAAATGAATCTGCAGCCTAGAAACTTTGCAAATGTGCAAGTCAAAGTAGATGGCTAGTTTATGCATGTCCAAACTGTTTTCCTTCCTGTACAGCTTCCTTCTCTGTTCACTGAGAACATGTGCAACAGTGTGTGGAAATTAAGAAGGTTTACTAATAAAGGAAAGTAATAAGCAACTTAAGACAGTGTTGCTAAAGCAGGAGAACAGTTTCCAGAAAACAAAAACAGGATTATCTCAGAAAGTCTCAATTTATCCTCAAATACACGAAGTACAAGTTATAGCGGCATGTTTATTAAAATAAACAAACAAAAAACCAAGAGATAGTCATATATTCTCAGTTAGAACAGATAAACAGGTTAGTTTTTTTTATAAAGTAAATAAAGTATTATATGTACAAAACCAATATTTTAAAATACATATTTAAATATATACATATATATGGGCAGACAGGCAGCCTTGGGCCCTGGAAAATACTCTACCAGCCCACCTGTAAGAAAGCTAAATGCTCAGAACTTCAACAATTTTTCTATTTGCATTCAGCTACCTAACTGCAAGGTCACAGTGGTGCAGAAATATTCAAAACAATGTCATCTGGGCATCTCCAGCTCATCTTTTTATTTCAAAAACACTACTCTGCATTATGAGGTAGATGTGAAGTCTAATGAAGTTGCCTTTGGTTCGCATAGCACAGTAAAAAAAAGAGATTTTTTTTAAGAGAGTATGCTCTGGCACTCTTAAAAAATCATTAACAATCTGTAAAAGAAAAGTTTACAGCAGAAGCAACTACATCTCCATTTTAATAGCAGAAAACCATCACAGCTCTTTTTAAGCCTAAGAATGACTTGTAGGCGTGCTGGGATGCATCCCTGGATCCAAGCTAAGCATTCTTTTTGCTCATTGGATTAATTTTCAGTTGTATGAATAGCCCGATCCAGCTCACTTCATGGCTGCAATAAGGCTTGTGTTGGTTTAGGAGAGAGCAAGGTGAAAATAAAAACAGGAATGGTCATTTCACAGCAGCACCAGCTTGTATCAGCTGAAACTGCACATGAAGCTATGGCCTGATGACCCAGTGCTCACTTGGGTACATGGTTTAGCAGGCATATTGTTGAAGGGCTTATGGTTGGACTAGATGATCTTAAAGGTCTTTTCCAGTCATAATGATGCTATGATGGCTTGTACCAGCTCTTACCCGCTCACCCGCACCACTGAATTCACCGATGCCTGAAACTGGTATGCAATTTCTGAAAACAAAATACTGCAATTGTGGCTGCTATCCTGCTGCACTTGCACTGGCACAGAAGCATCTGTTCTGCAGCTCTCAAAACACTTGATGCTGGGGCAGGAGGTAATACTTCTCTCCTAGCCACATGCCAGGTCTTGATTTTTCTCCTACCTGCACTACAGGAGGGGGCCCCAGTGCTGACAGAAGATAGTTCCAACCACCTAGTCCCTGTCAGCAGCCCTGGCCATGCCTGCATCTCCTGGAGTGACCTACAGAGCATATCTGGGGTGAACAATCTGCTCTGTCTACCTCTGTGTGAAGGCACCCACATAAATCTTCATAACAGGAAAACTACAATTTCCTCAGCAGCATTCAGCACCAGGCAGGTTCACCTAGAGACAGGCCACTGGTCTAAATGGATCAAACATCTGATCCTGACTGATCCTATGAACATGAAACGGTCAAAGTGAACAGCCGATGGAAACAAAACACACCTTAACTGCACAGAGACAGAAAACAAGACAGAGCACAGCCAATCTCTTAAAATTACAGTCCAATTAGGTAGTGCGATTTATAGTTATTTTAATATAAAGATGCCTGCCTGAAGACATTCAGTTATGCAATTTAAGAAATGTGTTAAAGTCATGCATTTCTCAAAAAGCAGTAATTTTAAAGCTGTGTTTCTTGAGTGTCTGCTACAGGCAGCTTTTTTTTTTTTTTTTTTTTTTTTAAGGAGAAGAAAGGAAGAAGGTAAAAAAGGAAAGAGGAAAGCAGAGACTTTATAGTACTGAAATAACTATGTTAAAGCACAGAGAGTACTTCAAATGCACCCTGAAGACTTTTTGGCCACATTCAAAAGGTCAATCCGACTCCTCTGTGGCAATGGACATGGAAACTGATCCCTATTAGAGAAAATTAACCGTTGACATAAACTAGATGGAGGCTGCTTCAGGGACACGGGCCTGTCCCAAAGAGCATACCTGGCATATCGTGGTGGGTGAGGGTGAGGAAGTGAGGCAAAGGTTTATTGCAGCTTCCAGCTGTCATAAGCAAGCATCAGATCTACTACAGATGGGCCCAGAGAACCAAAAATCTATTAATGTTTGCCCCAGTCTCCCCTTACAGGTCTGCAACATGCAGAGCCTTGAGAAACTTTTGCCCTTATTATCTGTATAAATTACAGAAAGCCACAAGTTTTTCAGTTCCATTCTCAATTACTTCAGAAATTTCACCAGGGTGGCTGCACTAGCAAAGGTGCAGTAGTTAAAGCTGATGAGTCAATTGGTAACCCTGCCTTAGTGTGTTTTGTGATGGGAGGCAAAGAAGATTTCCCTGTGTGGCTTGGATTCAAGCAAGCTTTGCATGGATGATGCAGCCTGGTAGCAATCCCCCTCACTACTGTATCCTAACCTATACAGTTGGTTTAGATGCAGATAATTTGGACTGCTTGTTGCGCTGGATGCGCGGAGCTTGCCAGAGCAAACCCAAGGGTGCAGCACGTTGGTGCTGTTGGTCACTAGTGTGCAACGCAGCAGAGCCATTATGGCTCCTGGACTTTGCAGCCACTCTTCTGTTGCTTGGGTGCTCTTCGAGCTATTCTAAGAACTCTCTCTCTGCTCCCTTCCTATTTCTCACTCCTCCTTCTTGGAAAACCCACTGCCAGCTAGAAGAGACGTTGACAGAGTAGGCTTGTGCTAAGCATCTGCTACCACATTTCCTCATTACATTCTGAAATTGTACTTTCTAGTACTCACTAAAGACATGGCACAGATGACTTGTCAAGTTAAACATCCTTCCTATGCAATAACAGCACACTATGGAGCCCCTTCCCTGTAACTTAAATGAATCTAAAAGGATATATACACGTGCGCACACACACTACACACACAGTTAAAAGAGATGACTAGCCAAGTCTAAGACCTAAATGCTGCTGGTAGCTTTTCTATTGCCTTAGTTGCTGCAGTGCTGCATTTTCTGGATATAAGGCTCTGTAACTAAAACTTGGTGTTCTGAGCAAGCTACCTTTCCAACACACAGTTCTGCCTCTCCATCTAAGATCTGAGGAGCTTCCGAATTTTTGATTCGCCTACACTCTCAAAGCAGCATCTCCCCTAGAAAACTACAGAGACGTCCTATTCCCAAGAGCTTAAAGATGTCTGTGATTCTGCCTGGGTAGAATTCACCCTCAAAATGTTTTGATGTAAATATTGCCCTAAGGGACAAAGCCAGGAGAGACACTGTTCCTGCTTTGAAGTCAGTTACTGTCTTGCTATAACAAGCTCTTTGTTTGGGATGGATGTTCACAGACCCTGCTGGTCTAGAGAATGACAAATAGGAGTTTTTTAGGTGTCAGAGCAAAGCACAGTGATCAACAGAAGAGCCACAGAGCCAGGCTGTCTCTCTCAGATAAACAAGCTTAAGTGACAATTCAAAATGATCAGAAATGCTTCTCCACAAGCTCTAAAATGCCAGAAACTGAAAATGGCTTTTTCTGACTCTGCTTCTCAGGACTACTCTATTTCAAGAACTGCCAAATTCAGGAATCCACAGAAGGCAACAGCAGCTCACTAACAAGGTCCTCTAGGCTGGCAAGTGCTCTCTGCCCCCACAAAGTTAAAACTGACATCCGCAGTACCGTTACTTACAGATTCCTGCATTGGGTGGCTGAGAGGTTTGTCAAGAGCTGCCATGCTGCTTGGCATGTCTGGGGGATGAGACAGCTGTGGCCCATGCATGAAGTCATTCATAGACGTTCCACCAGGATTCCCATGCGGAAAATCAAAATTGCCATGACCTTGATAACTGTTGCCTAAAAGAGAAACAGACATTGCTGTGAAAGAAACCCTTTGCTCTGACATTGATCTCTCACAGTATCTTTTAAAGCCCGTGCAGTACGACACTGTCCCAGCCCGGCGCGCCGTGCGGAGGTGAACAACCTGAAGGGGAACACGACCACGCCATATTCTGCTCCAGGAGCGAGCTCGAGGAAAGGGAGGAAAAAGTGGCACTGCCTACTGGCAAGACTGTAACGAGACCATCGTAGTAATTCATGTACATGAATTTTCAGGCAGCTGCCTGAAAAACTACCAAGTCCCCACAGTATCTTAAGCAAGATAAGGAGTCAAAGGGGTAGTAAAATCTGTGGGCTATTTGTCACTGGAGGCATCTCAGTGCAAGTATGACTGCCTGCCCAGGTCCAGAGTGGTACACGGGGCATCTATTCTTCCGGGTTTCATTGTTACCAACCCACTGCCTGTAGCCAGTGATTCAAAATGCAGACATGCAAACTCCAAAAAGAAATTTACTGAATTTATGAAACCTGCCTAATTTCAGTCTGAGACCAAAGCACCAAAATTCTGCAAAAATTGGGACTACGTGTCTGGATTACATGCTCAAACATTTACGAGTTAGTAACAAGCCTGGAGTCCTCCGCTTGCCTGGAGGACAGGTACGTGTTTGAACACGATCAGCAGCCTTGTGGTCCTCACCACTCCAGCCCGGAGAGCTTTGCCTTAATTCTAAAGCAAGCGTATATCACAGTAAAGGGGATTTTCTCTCCATATTCTTTTCTGTTCAGGTCCCTCTGTTAATGCTTCCAACTGAGAGGCCACCTCTGGTGGTTTATTTGGTATGAACAGTAAAAATTGAAATGAAGGCACTGAGTCTTCATATAAGCCACTCAGATGGATGATATTGAGCTCTGAAATAATAGAATAGCTTTGGGGCTTCCAGGGAGAGCCCGCAGTTTGTCAGCTAAAGTAGAACAGCTTTAAATGTTCAAGTCAAGAAGGGACTTTGTCAGACTGAAGTATCTACATCATTTACTTTTCAACACAGCTCATTTTAAGTAGAAGTTTAATCTTGGAGGAATAAGTCATTAGCCATGTAAGAGACTATCTCAAAGAAGTCAAGACTTTGATCTATCATGTAAATACTGCAGAGCTTTCCTAATTCTCACTTTGTTAATCTGCAAATGGATGTGTCTCTCAGAATGTAACTGATCCTGGGGAAAATGTAACAGCAGGGAGCTGGAGTAAAGTCCTCCATTACCACATATTTGTTTTCTTTACAAATCATACTTCCATATGCTTTTGGCTACACTCACATAAGCATAAATCATGCATGTCAAAGCAGTAGTAATAATAATAATATAATTATTTGTTCTAGAGTGCCTTTAATCAGAGGACATGACAGAATTCTCAATACTAAGTTTCCTTGCACATCTTAGTGGAGATCGAAGACACATGCAGCATACCCAGGGATTACAGCAAGGAGTAGGCCCTGCTCCGGGACCAGAGTTGTGCCAAGTCCCGAAGACAGAGCTGCCAGGACACGGAGAAGGGGGCCGGGGTATCCCCTGGGCTGGTGAGTTGGGACTGCAGGAAGCAGCGCCTGCCTCTCCTACGAGACCTACATGGAAGGGGGGCAAATAACAGCCTAGGCAGCAGTTAAACAACCCCTACGCCCAAATTTACACGATTACTGTGTCCACTCTCAAATAAAAGGCAGGGAAGATGATAAAGAATAGATAGCTCTGTTCTCATGTTCTTAATGCACTTCACTCCTACTAAACGAGTGAAAAAATGTGATTCAGTGCTCTTGGCTTTGTTATAGTAATCATTCATCTGTTTGAAAACCTAAAAATTTTTATCATCTGTCATCAGTTTTGCAGTCATTGGAGTAAATTAACCATATTTTGCATGCAATCTATATTTTTCCTCAAATGCCTGCAAAAAGCACATATATCACCTTGTAATCAATTTGGGGATTCTGATGGTGTGAACAGTTGGTCTTTTCTCAGAGCTGAACTGAGTCATATCATATTACTTGAAAAGGAACAGTCTCTGGTTTCATCTCTTCAGAATTGTCACTGTAATTTAGTTATTCACAATATACCAGTCATCTGAAAAGATATTTCCATGGCCTATATTTAGTGCAATGTTTCCCAAACTGCCACACGGTAGAGAAATGCAGAAGTCATTTTGTAATGCAAAGCAGCAAAGGACTCTTAAGAAGTCATCCACATTCTGGGTGGCCTGGAATAATTCCCAATGTCAGCACCTGGCCACCAGTGGAGCCTAATGGCCCAAGCAAGAGGACTGCAAGGTCCGGTTCTCTACTTTGTAACCACTGTAGTACCAGGAACCTTCTCTTGATTCAGTGGGGAACAGAAGGAATAGGGAGAGAAAAGAATGAGGAGAGATATATACTGTGGCAGGTCACAATATATAAGGTAACATATAATGTCTACTGATTTGGAGGCTGCATAGCAATATATACAACTATTACCAATTTACTTATTAAAAGACATTTTTCTCTGAACAGATGAATCTTAAATGAAAGGACTGGTGCAGGATTTCAGAACTGCAGCTGTACACATTTTGCTGTCCTTGACAATTTTTAGAAGGGCACTGATGCACCTGAATGTCACTGCTGACTGAACCAAGGGTCTCCAGAGCCACTACCAAAGCGCACACAACCACAGAACTAACCTTGGCTACCATAGTCAGTGGAGTTGTTGCCTCCTGGAGGAGGTGGGAGGGATGGGTAAGGTGATGGGCCAGGACCCAAAGCTGCAATCATCTCCATCACATTTGGCATGATCATCTGGCTTGGACTCATGGTTTTAAATCTTTTAGAGGGAATGCCATCAGGGTCATCTTTGATGTGGATGTCTGACTTTATAGGAACCGGCCTCCAACTGCAAGTTGGATCAATGGTAACTTCTTCAAACTCTGAGCTGTAAAATAACATGACAATTTTAGAGCATTAATTTTTCTCTTTTTGGTGTCAGCTTTGCTGAATTGCTACAAGAAAGTGCTCAGCAGACAAAGCCATTCCCCATTTGCATGAGTATACTACAGCCTCACGATCTTTTCAACCAGCAGTGTATCCTGCAAGCAAGTTTGGAAAAGGAATGCTTTGAGAGTTCATGCTTGTGTTTATCCACGCACACAGAGCAACACTAATGAAATCCAAACACATCTATATGGTCTGCCACATGTTAATCAGAGAGACTGCTTGTAAACATGAGAAAACATTTCATTCTCCCACCCCTTTCTTCCCTCTGCTTCATTGATGAGACTGTCATCAAGAGATGGCCCAAACAAGATCTATTGACAAGCAGATGGAAGCTGATTTATTTCACTAGCTGCACCAACGAGCCATCAAATAATATATTCAAGTTCAATCACCAAGATCCAACTTTGGCTCAGTTGTGTCACTCTAGAGTGACACAACTGTGTCCCGAATGTGTCCCGAATGTGTCCCGAATACTTAGCATTGGATATCAGAAATGAGTAAGTTCACTTACTTTTGTATAGCATTCAAAATACCCCACATATACTGGTCAACCTCCAAGCCCTCCAGCAGGGCGGTTTTACTAGAAAAAGGGGGAAAAAAAAAAAAGTTAGAATATCTCTGTAGGTGTAAAAGTAAAGAGGGATGGACGAAGGGTAGGTTAGTGCTGAAATTGGCAGACTGGCAACCACCAACTTACTGTCCCTAACACGTAATTTAGGAATGATTTTGGACAAATGGTTTTAGCTCTACATTTCCATTACCAGCATAACAGTTTTCTACATCAAGAAGATGACAGAAGGATATACTTCTTAGTACCCATAAAAAACCTGTGCATGTGTTTTAAATCTTTCTTTTATCAGAATATATTTGGGACTTAGAGTTTTTTCAAACACACCAGATTTTTCCAGCAAACAGCAGCTACTGCTAACTTTTTTTTTAATTATATCTTTGCTTTTTTGAACCATATAGTAATACAGCTTCAAAATAATTAGATATTACACCTTTTTACTTAGTAACAGCACAGGTAGGGACGGAAAAAACAAAACCAAAACCAATTCAGTTGCCTAGGCACTTAAATCTGAATTCAGGTGTTCAGACTAGTAGTAACAAGACAGAAACTTTGGCGTGACTGCATAAATTGAGAGGCAATTAGTGTCTTTAAGACCCTTACAATTCTTGTGATATTTTAAGACAAGCTCAAAAGATTGCAAGGGTTCAAATAGTTGAGCGAAAGGATCTGTACTTTAGGACAACTAGCAACCATGGGAGGTCCTCAAAAGAAGTTTGTCTGAAGCCTGTGGTGTTCACAGAAGCAGCCACCCTGGACAATCCCCACCTGCTTATTTATAGCAAACACTGCCTGACACAGCAGAGGTTGAATTGGAGACCTGTAGAGAGAAAAGTAGAAATCTCTACAGCTTGACTTGAGCCCAAGAGCACTTGCTCCTCTGCTGAGGCTGCAAAAACTCAACTGTGGACTGGGCACAGTCGGTTACAAACACTCAGCTGGCTTGCAGATGTTCTGTGACTTCCTCTATCCAGTTAACCATTAGAGAGGACAGTCTGTAACCACTTCAAAGCTTTTGGTTCCTTTTTTTTCTTGAAATGCGTTAGCGTTCTGGTCAAAACATGAGCTAGAAAGTATGTCAGGGTACCCCTCTTTTCCTTCAAGTCAGCACTCATTCACAATTTCTCAGAAACCTTTTACCTTTTTAAAATCAACCTTATTCTTAATGAGAATGCCCCCTACTTTCAGCTCACACTTCAACTTGCACTTGACATTGACTTTTGATCCTTGAAGAATCCAATTTCATTTCCCACATAATTACTAGTGAATGTTGCAGTCTCCAAAATTCCCATTCTCCTTGAACCCCCATTAATTGCATATCTATGTGACTTGAAGAGCTTAGCTGAGACGGAGTTATTTCGCCTCTTATACCACCAGGTCCAGGCAGATGCTGAACGTTTTAACACCTACATATTTGAAATTCAGTAATTTCAGCTTCACAGCATGAAAAATACACAAAGGCAACTCTAGAATAGACCAGCAGCTCTTCTACCATGGCATGCTGTCTTACGGTGGCTCATGGTTCATAATCTAAAGGAGGACAAATTCACATATTATTAGTCTATGTAGAGAACTGGCATGTCAATACAATTGTCGGAATTTTCCTAACTTTACCAGTATCATCTCATTTTGGTCAAGTTCTTACACCTGCGTTTCTTGCAGTATGTTTGCACTTACTTGCATACTGGACACCTCCAAGTTCCTCTTTCACAGTTCAGTTGCAAATAAGATTCCAGATCAAAGCACTACACATGCAAGGGAAAAAAAAAAAAAAAGAAAAAGAGCAGGGGAGAAATCAAGTCAAAATACTGTATCAATCAAATCAATTCAACAAAAGTAAAGTGGCAATGAAAAAAGTCAGTATACTAATACTTCAAATTAAGTCAAATATCTTAATTTTTTCTCCCACCAAGAGTTTGCTAGGCTAACAGGCACAGAAAAATCCCATTTCATTAGGTTTGTGCATACAATAACCAAGGAAAAGCTGCTGTAAAAAACATGGCTGAGGGAACAGTGTGCAGTCAGTGACATCTACTCACCTGTACATGCTTGCAATCATGACCCCTTGCTGGGAGCTGGATCCGCCGGAATGTGATGGGACATTTCAGAGACACTTTAATAGCAGTCTGCTCTACTCCATCCTCCCCATTGAGGGTTGCGTTGCCCGAGGAAGCTGCCACGCTGCTGAAGTTCCTCTTTACTGTTGGGGAAGAAGGTGTGGGCATGTGTGAAAAAACACATGGACACGGGAAATTCTAATGCAGAAATCTGACTTCAACCCTTAAGGGCCAATTTAATGGTCAATGTACCCACTTCAGTGTATTTCATGTATTTTAGAACATTCCCCGTGTACATACAAGCTATCACATACATCCATATCTGCTGCATCCTCAACCAAGTAACTGACATACAAGAACTTAAAGCAGTGCTGAATGAACAGATAAGAATCTTTCAACACAGGAGGAATTTTGAGCAAGTGAAATACAAATATGGGGGAAAGTAGGGAGATTGTCTTGGAATAAGAAAATCCTGCTTGGAAGTATGTGTGCCTGGTTACTTTGTTATCCCCAACAACAAATAAAAAAGGGGGTTCAACATTTACTTCTGGGAATTCCTGACAGGTGCGGGTGGAGGTTTTCAGCAAGCATAAGTGACAGTTCAGTAAGTGTAAGTAAACATATATTGCGCAGAAACAGCTGCTGACAGCAGAACACAGGCATTGCAGAGAGGCGGCCCGCGCACGGAATGCAAACTCACTCTTGGTGATGCAGTGCTCTGCGGGGAGGAGGCGCTTTTTTAGTAGACCTTGGAGTACAGAACGAACTGATGGCCGGTGCACTAACTGCAACACGAACAAGTGTGACTGGAAAAAAAACACACTGCGTTACTAACAGAGCCAAACACACATGGTCAATACACTACTGAATTGGGCTGCACTTTTTCCTTGCATGTGTGACTTTGGAAGAACGTAATGCATAAATATGAAAGCTGAATGGATATTCTGAAAGCTGCACGGTACTTTGCTCCAGGTTGCAGGAATGTAAAACACTTATCACTGACTACACTGGCTTTAAAAGAAAAAAACAGACTCTCTGCATTTCCCTGCTTCTTGATATTTAGAATATACAGCACTGATGCATTCATCTTTTGTATCAGGGTTTATTCTTAAATCCCCAGATTCCCTGACATGATCTACCCTATCTGCCTGCCCTCAAACTATGTTGGAAGTTGCACAAACAATTTATTGTTAACGTATCTGGAACGCACTGAATCATCTTCCCTATCAACGAGTAGCAAGAGCTCATTGTGGATTCATAGGATGCTCTTCGCCACCAGATAAATGATGTTACGCACAGAAGAGTCGGTGTGAAGTAAAGCAACGTGGGTGGATGGTTTCCTGTCAAAGTGCCTCCTCACACTGTGACCTTGGGAAGGGTAGCGGCTTCCTTTCTTGTCAGTGACAACAGAACAGTCCAATTCTCAGCCTGTAATGCATTTAACTGCCTGCACTATAACCACAGTAATTGTTCCTGAGAGCAGTCGAACTGCGTAAAAGGAGAAAGGGGAAAGTTCACCATCGCCTGTAATGATGGGGATGAGTTATGTGTCAAACCCAGCACAGCATGATCCACTAAGTAAACAAAATTACTCAAAGTTATTAGTGGACAAGTGGCGCACAATATTCTACTTTTATATTAATACCTTTTAGCAACTTCTTTTTTTTCACAACCAAATATTAAATAGGTAGGAGACCAAAATCCTTTCCTACCCTAGATCACAGGTCTTTTCAGACACATTGGGAGGACTGCACTAGATCCTGCAATAATTCTGCAGCAAAAATGTCAGTACTAGCACTCTGTGCCAACATCATCAGGCAAGCACCTTTCCAGAAAGATGGATGGAAAAAAGGAGAGGAAGGCTGCTTCATCTCTGGCTACATTTGCAAACTGCACCGAACAGCAGAGTCAGCATCAGCAGCTGCAGCCGTGAGCTCAATGTACTTACACAACAACATGCTGTGACTGTAATTTGAATCGTGTTTCTTCCTGGCTGGCAGACGTGCTTTAGGTGCAGAGGTTTATGAGATGTCTTGTTGTCGCCACGTTCGATGGTAAGTGGGGTTGCATTAACGCTGACCTGGACTGAAGCTGGCCAGTTTGTGTTCATTTGTCTGTCTTCATGGTGATAGCATTTGAACTGCAGCTCCAAGTCAGACCTATAAAACAACCAATAAATCTTTTTTTCAATTTTTATTCCACATTGCAGAGGAAGGTCTTTTAGATGCTAGGAATATTTTTTTTTCTGATCAGTGAGATTATTCTGGAATTATTGTAAATAAAAGATAAAACATACTTATTTTCACAAAAAAGTAGCATGTCATGATGAATTAGTGACCCAAACATACCTGAACACATCACGAAATTATTACTAATATTTTACACTCATAAAGGACTTTCCAAGGGAACACCTCAAATCACTTTGCACAAACAGACTGTGGAATGCTTCAGCAGAAAGAAAATGTTAATGTTCTTCAGGTCATTCAGTGTGCTAGGGCTGCGAACACAAAGTGAACTGGCATTGAAAGACTGCGGATCTTTCACTACTTGGGAGCATTTAAAACAGCAGTTAAACAAACTCTTTCCAAGGACACCATTTAGGTATAGCTATTCCTGCCTTCGATCAAGTGAGCGACAAAGGTAACGTGACTCTTATTTCTTACTTTCCACATTTCTGTGATTCTAGGTGAACACAGGGGTGGATTAAATCTCCCCAATTTAGAATTTCTTTCAGAGGATGATTCTCTCCCATCTTTCTTTCACTCGTTGCTATCCCCTTTAAAATTAGGCCTATACTGCCTACAAGAAAGGGAGAGACTGAGATTTAGTTAATCATAAATTAAGTGGATAGACAGTATGACTTAGTGTTGTCTTTTCTACATTCAAAAAAATGGTGCCTCTGATGTAAAAAATAGACAGATTAAAAGCATCCCTGAGCACTCCTGAGAGGTCTGCTGGAAGCGCTGGCAATGACAGGGATCAGGAGCCCCTCACGTTAGTAGGCACAAGGCTCCACAGCGCCATGCTGTCCGTAACTGAGCCAGGCTAACACAGAACCAGTCAAGGCATCATTATTCCTGCCTTCAATCTTCTGTTCCTCATAACCAGGAAGAGTTCCCAATGGGAAGAAAAACAGTTGTGTTGCTATTCATTGTGTGTGCACAACTGAAAGGTTTTACCCGATATTTTAACTGGCAGAAAAATATTCAGAATTGGCTCCACTCCATCATTCGCTATAAAAAACAAAATCCATCCACACATGTGACTAATTCATTTTTTTGGAAGCTATCCAGCCTTGAGGTAAGTTGAAATGACTTCATTTCAGGACCATCCCTTCCCCTACTGTTAACAAGCTTTCCAGAACAGCAGACCCAAACACAGTTTACCTATGAGTCTTCATTAAAGTAAGTTTAAATAAAAGGCCGTGTGTATGGTGAGCTAAGGAAGAAAGAAAGAGCAGATATTAAGAAACAGCCTCCTGCCTCAGTGCAGCACTATAAATCTACTGAATGAGCCAGCACAATCCCCAGCAGTGATTACTTATTAATAAGAACCAGCAAATAACTGCCAAAACTCCCTCTGCTGCGAGTACTCCATGATAATGAAGTGCAAGTAAGCCATAACTGACCTCAAAGTTAGGTGTTAATTACTGGACGTGGCCTGCGTGAGAGCTCCCGCCCTGCCCGCCCCCGGCGCCCTGCGCCTGGCGCAGGGAAGGCTCCGCGGCCGCGCGCGGCGCCGGGACCCCGCTCTGCCCCCTCGCTCTGCCATGGCACCTGGGCCTCAGACGAACTCCCGTGAGCAGGAAGAACATCCGAGCGGGGAAAAACGCTTCAGATGCAAGTTGTCAGGTTACTGGTGTTAAAGACCAAGGGGCACTGTGCTCAAAGAGAAGCTGAGCGGGAGGCAGGCACGGTCTTCAGCAAAACGTGCTGGAGACACGAGGCTTCACTGGCTCAGCTGCTACACCTGTAAAACCACTTCCACCCAAGAAGCCAGCTGATCTCCACAGCTGTAGAGACAGATCCACATAGCACAGACAGCAAACAGGGCAACTCTGAAGTACTTTCTGATAAAAAAACAAAATGACAAAAAAACATTCAGCAGTATTTGAAAAATAAAGAAAGATCAAGGCTCTGGTTGTGATTTGACGTAAAGGTCATTCTACAAGTGTGATGGAATCAACGCATAACCTGAATCACGTAGGCTAATAGGTGAAATATGTGTGATAAAGCTTCACCTAGAAAAACTTCCTCCATGCTGAAGGGTTGTACTCACTTGAAGACTTTGCATGAGGAAAGCTGTGCCCTCTTTCTGGCCCACACTCACTTGTGGAGTCAGGAATTTAGAAAGTTAGTCTTGAATGTTTAAAAGTATCTAAGCACTTATATTTCCAAATAGCATCCCCAAACCTCTGAATTGGGTGCTGTTTTTCCTGTTTGACATTTTTCATTATTGGATACTTTGCGCCACTTAGTTTCAGCAGAAACTGTAATGGTCCTGCCTTGTTCTTCCTGCAATTAACATTTCACAAGTCTCAAAGCATCTAGGACTTCAAAGCTCACAAAAATGAAGTCTATACTGGTGTCAGCTAGGCACGTTTCCCATCCTTTTAGCAGGGCAGAAATGCAGGAACAATTACAATTATCTTCCAGACACTGCATGCAGTCTGCTATTAGCAATGGGACACAACATAAATCAGGAAGCACATTATAATGCATTCTCTCTGGGACGTGACAGGTGGGAATATCTATGAGCTTAATTAAAGTGATTTTTTTCTATCTAGACCACATTTTTTTAAGTGAAATTCATGGCAGACCCGAAATGAAGTTCCTCTGGTCTGTCATTTTTCCCTTGCTGATACACAACCTGCTCACAGCACGACTGAACTTACCTCCACATCAGCGTTTGATGAACAGTCGGCCGTAAGTGAAAGACATGGTTGCTGACTGCCAGGTTGTGCTCCAGCCGGAAGGGCTCTAATACAACCCCATCTCTCACTGGAAATGTCAGACGCAGCTCATCGTTGTGGTTGGCTGGGATCGAAGAGGGAGAGAAAGCGTGAACTTTCCCTTTAGCATCTGCAGTGCAATAATAATGTGTGTATTTATACAGAACAGTAAGAAAAGACACAGTGATCTGCTACTGGGTTTAACTGAGGAGGTTCACACAGACAAGAAGAAAGTCACAGGTTAACTATGTTATTTCGTTCATACAGGTGACAGGGCTCAAGCTGATAGCTACAGCAAACTCAAGTCTTCTACTTTGCCACTCTTAACAGTAGGACCCTACCATTCTGCACCACAAACTCAAACCAGACCTGGCAAGAGCCTCTGTTTTTTATTGCTGGACAGATTCAGTGTCCAGGCTTACTCTGTTAGCAGAAGACTGACAACAAGGTTCTTAACTAGGGCCAACTGTGGTGATGCTGAGCTGTTTTTCTGCTTCAACTGGGACACAGACTGGCCAGTTAGTTTCAACCGCTTCATCAGTTGTAACTATCCAGTGGCCAATGACCTTGAATTGAATAGTAACTGAATACTTATTCAATTACTATTGATCCCATAACAGGAGGTTTTATGGTATATATCTTACAGCTCATCTTTGGGGGCCAAATGTCTTTAAACACTATGTTCTTGCACAAATAGTATTGCAGGTCACCTCTCACTACCTCTTTTGTCAGCTTTCCCGAACTCCAAGCATTGGTAGCAAACTGCCAATGCAGCAGAGATCCTTTTACAGGAAATGTGCGAGTTCTCCCGATCCTCTAGTAAATGGTATCTCCTATTGTTCATCAGTCACTTGAAAACCTCAAACATCTTGTGCCAGAGAGATCTTGTTATTCCTGTACTGTTCCCAGCCAAATGTTGCTGTGAGGTTGAGTGGCTTTGAAAGGAACATATATCAATTTTTGGCATGCTACTGAATATTCTTAAGAAGTCTGTATGGAACACAATAGAGGCACTGTTATAAATATTCACAGTCTTTGCTATTTTGCAGTAATGTTCAATGAATGGCTTTGTCCTTGAGCAAAATATACCACAATGAAGGTTTACACAATAAACAAGCCTAACAAGCACATGTAAAACAACTCAAAATTAAGTGTTTTATCCTCAGGAAGCACATCAAAGGAATACTTCAGTAGTAAAACCCTTACAAGTTCAAGAACTTTTCTGATACTCTGCTTTAGGAGTGCTGAGAGGACAGTAATCTTCCCGTTTCCTGCCCACCCACTCTGGAGAGTCTATGTGGTGTGGCCGGGCCACAGCACCCAGGACCTAAATCTGCCCTTGCCCGGAGCAGCATTCCCACCTCGCTTCCAGACTCTGGAACATCGTGGCAGAGAACAGAGAAAACGGCTAAAGGGGGTTCTGTTTGCTACTCACTTGGAGGTGGTGGTAAAGCATTGATATTTGGCTTAATGTCAGGTGGGAATGGTGGTTTGACATCCTGGTTAGGTGACAGGTATGGAGGAATATTGCTCCCTGGAGTCATAGGTGGTGTGGGGTTTCCTGGAACAGGTGAATGAGGGTAATTTGCCACAGGTACAGGCCTTGATGGCTAGAAGATAAATAACATCACATTGTTACTACAGTTGGAAAATCAAAGTAATAAGCCTTGTGAGCTGTACTGCTATGAAATACTGAAGACTACAAGCTATGCAGGGTGCCCCTGTCTCCAGAAGGATGAGAAACCACAGAACATCCCCGTGGGGACTTCAGGAAAAAAGCGGACGAGTAGAGCGTGGCAGGAACTGAAACCAGCAGGCCAGCCACTCTAACTCATGCACTGGCCACATCCAGGCAAGGCTGCTGAAGACCTCATTGCAGCCCACTGCCCGCTCTCCTTCCAAACCAACCAGCCATTCCCTGCAGGCTGTCCACACCTCTCCAACCCAGGCAGCCCTGTGCATCTCTTCAGCCTCTATCTTTTATTCTGCACACTTACAAAGAGCAGTTTCTCTTTTCTCTTAGTGTGCTGCTGATTAAGACAAACCAAAATAAAACTGATTGTTAATTATGAATAGCAGCCGTAATATTAAAGTATCATTCTTTTTGCTTCTTGTAATTCAGGGGAAGGTTGTAGATAACAAAATAAACTAATAACGATGTCAGTGAAGCTGACATTGAACAAAATGGCAACTGCATGGTATCTTCTTGTGAAAACTGGTCTACCACCATCCAGCACACATAAATGTCAAGAGATCAAAAGCTTTACAAATAGCCCATAGTATCAGGGCTTCAAATCTGATTGTGTATCTAAAAGCTGTACTGCTTTGCCTAGGGTACTGTAAAAGTACACAAGAAGAGAGCTATATTCTGAAATCTTAAGTATTTATGGTCCCAATCATCTTTGTTTTTTTAATATAGCACACAAAATTTCCATCTCTGCAATCTTTATGGTCCAAAGATACAGGTCCTGTCAATGGCAACCTGGAATTTTGCCCCTAGACAAAATAATTTCTCTTCTTGACAAGGTTTCTCATTTTCTCACTTGTCTCACATGTGAAATTTGGGATACTGTTCAAAAACCAGAGTCCCCTGATCGAACCATTCTATAAACAAAAATCATAAAATCCAACTAAAATAAGCGCATGTGAAGCAAATTTTAAAAATCCATCATTTTAAAACTTTAGAGAGATCATCTGCTACCATTACTGCACACGTGGCTGCACTGAAGCCACATATGCTGTGGCTGATGAACTGTCTATCTTCACATGGTCTGTTGGAGAGAGAACTGTAAAAGCTGCCCCTGTGCAACAAGTCTTCCCATGGGCGCATTCGTGGGCAGCCCGGCGGGAGCAGAACGGATGCTGTATGGTAAATGTGATTTTTTGCACTGTTTTTTCATTTTTGCCCCTGTGGGAACTGCCCTAAAACAATTCCACTTCAAGACCAATGTGCACCTTAGACTCTTTCAGCCTAGATTCAAAGTCAAACATAAGCCAGAGACCTTAATAGCTAATATTTTAAGAGCAGGTCACATCCATTGACGCTCCTCCCTATTTTTATACTCACAGGAGTCCCTGTGTGCAAAAGAAGCCCTCAGTCCATACAAGGATGTTAAACCTCAGAAGGTCCTCAGTACAGAATCAGTTTGGACAATGAGCAGTATTCAGGATATATCCATGAAAGAGGTTTTATGCAATATTTTAACAATTGTAATTCTTGCCCCAAACAACCAGCACAGAGGGGAGGGAAAATAAAAAAGGAAGGAAGGAATAAAAGGTAGGAGGAAAAGTCAAGTAAACACCATTTTAAAGATAAATTCTACAGTTGCAAGAGCCTTTAACTGTGGGCTAGCTTAATCTGACAGTGGCCCTTGTAGGTCAGAAATTGGGTTGTTGCAATGTGGAAATTGTCTCTTACAAATTTCCAAGCGGTTTTACTGTAGAGTGCTGTGAATAGATCAAAAGTCCCATTAAGTGCTTATTTATTCATACACTCTAAGCACTCGTAACATTAATTAAATACAGCATGTTTATAAATGTAAAGTGAAACAAACATTCTTCTGTAATAGCCTCAAATGAGTTGCAGCAACACTCAGTTCTCTTCACAAACTATTCTGAAGTTACAGCATGACTTGGCTGATTGACTTGATACTGTGATATCCAAGATATCACTATAAACATTGTTTTTTAACCCTTCCTTCCTTTAATTACCTAAAAGCAGTATCTATGAAGTCATTTTTAGTCATGCATCTGATTTCAATCGTTAACTTCTACCAGAATGCAATCAGACAGCCCAGGAATTCTTACCTTGTAATACTGCCCCATGTTGACTGTGGGTGGAGGGTACTGCCCTGTGTTTTGCTGGCTTGGCATCCTCTGTCCAGGATAGCTGGGAGACGTAAGGGGTCTTGGAGGGTTGGGAGTAGGATACTGACCAGGCTGGTTTGGAAACTGGCTATTTGGTCCATACTGCTGGTTTCCATAATTTGGCTATTTCATGACAGAAGAAAGAAAACAAAAATCTGTTTGATGCAAGTTTTTTTTTTTTTTTTTGAATCGAATATTAGTATATATTCAGCAGTGGTATCAGAACTAACAAACAAACAAAAGAACCTACAGGGAAACCTGCTTGGTCTTAATGGCAATCACACATAAAACCTGGTGATTGAAGATGAATACTCAAATGCATAAAAGTCCCAGAAACCAGAGCTGGATAAGAGATTAACCATGTACTTTAACCACATAACAGTTCAATACAAGTTAGTGGTGGCAAGCTGGTGCTGTGCTTCACTTCTCGGGTCAAAGTCATGGCAAACATAACTTTAATGGTACGAAGACAGCCCTTTGCAAATCAACTGATTAATATGGCATCTCCAAAGAGAGAGCTTTCAAAATCAATGAGCAAATATTATCGACCAGATGTGCACATTGCCAGCCAAACAAGCCCGTAACACTTAGGGCACTGTTCTTGTGGCCATGATTATATTTACTTGCAATGACACACCTGCTTCTGAAGCAGAAAAAAGGGATTTACAGTCTTCCCTAAAACATGAAATCGGAAGATAAAAATTAATTATCTAAAAAGACGTGTTCTATGTTTTGTTATTTGTAGAGTAAGTGTGACAGTATTTACAGGGCAGAATAACCTTCTCTGAGAATCAACTCCTGCGGGAGCACATAATTTTTTATATCTCTTTTTTTGTTAATTATTATTATTTGTTGAAAAAATCATTTGCAGATCAGAAAAATTGAATCTTGAATACTTAAATGTAGCTCAATAATAAGTGTTCACTACAGTTTATGCACACCATTGTACTGTTCTTGCACTGTTTACTATGAACTCTTACTATTCACTTGGACTATCCCTGTAGTCCAAGTGATACAACAATATTCAGAGCTCTACAACGAGAATAATAGATATTGCTGGAGTCTATTTCAATACATAATTCCACCGGGAGGTTATCTCTGAAGTTATTACTTGGTGGTAAGATTTGTAAAGACATTTGGGTGCCAAGAGGTGGGGTTCTCAAAAGCATCTGCTGCCTGATTCCACCTAACTTCAATAGTAACTGAGGACATTAGTGGTGTTTTTTTTTTTTATCTATCTATGAAACAGATTTCTCATATTCAGACCCGAAGTGTCTTGCCCAAAGACTTAATACCAGTCACTGGGATTATAATTTTCTCTAGGAAACCACTCAGTTCTCACACAACTGCATGGGAACGTACACAGAAGTATCACACTCCAAATAGACTTATATTAGATAAGTTCAAGCACTGAGGATTTTGAGCTCTGCATGATTTATATTCATTCCAGCACCTATGAAAATCAAGCCTCGAGAAGTTTGGAAAGCAATTGATCTTTAAAATAAATGTTATTACTATTGATGTTTACACAACATATGCCCTGCATTTCCTTAGAACATTAAAACGATCTGAGGAAATACAGCTAACATATGTAATGTGCTCAAAATGAAGTATTTCATCTTCACAATCTCTCCTTTAAGTTAGATACACTGATGCAACAGAACCATCTACCGTGACATTTTGAGGGCTCAGCCAGTTTTTGGCCTTTACTGGTTTTAGCGACCATCATGTTGACCAACACACCAAGGTGCAATCAGAGCATTTTACAAGCTAAGCAGCATGTGCTGCAGTTGCTCGACACACCAAGGTGCAATCAGAGCATTTTACAGGCTAAGCAGCAAGTGCTGTAGTCACTCGCCTTTGAGCAGCCACATTTCTATTAGGGCTGAAGCAAAGATCCACCTCCTAGGCAGGCATGTATGCCACACGTTATCCAGTATGCTGCAGCTTTCAACCAAAATAATAAAAGCTAAAAAAAAAAAAAAAAAAAAAAGCATTAGGGTCTTTCCTACCTCTCCCGGGTACGGTCTCTTTATGCCCTGAATAGGCAAGGACTGGGGCCGAGGGCCCGGGTAGGCTTGCTGGGGCATCCGCTGCCCATGGGTGCTGAAGGGGCTCATGCCCGGGGGCCGAGGCTGGTTCATGCCCATGGGTGGCCCACTCATGCTGGAGGGCGTCATTCCTGCTCCCATGCTCGCCGGGTTCATGTTGCCTGGCATAGAAGCAGGGCCACGAGGACCAGGCTGGTTCATAAACTGGTTGTTGTAAGCCTGAGTTGGACCCATCTGGAAAGAGGAACAAACCTTCAACGGAAGAAGAAGAAAAAAAAAAAAGAATAAAATGCGACATGCATTTAAAATGGGAGGAGGGCTGAACATGCTCTTCAGGGAGGGGAAAAGGGATGGAGTTATGTCGCATTTTCCTTAAAAGTTCTTCAGCCTTGGATGGGTGGTGATGTTATTTATAATAAAAATTCAGTTGAAATTGTACAAGGCATAAGAAAGACAGAGGCATTAGTCTATGGTGAGCAATTAAATTCTTTAAAGAGGCTGGTCTACTCCTCTAAGGCAATGGGGATGAGGCAGTTGGCTTGATAAACACACTTTCCAAGAGATTATAATTGTTCATGTCAACAGACATACGGGCCCAGGCACTTCAAAACCCACTGAGGTTTTTTTTTTATTATTTTCTTTTAAACAGAACTGATCAAACCCTCATTTATTTTAAGAAAAAGAAAAAATAGTACAGGAAGTCATCTCATGCATGATGCACCAAAAACACCTCTCAAAGTTATTCTCATGGACGTTATTAAAGAGCAAATATTTTTTGAGTGGAGAAAAGAAACTATCTACTGGAATCAACAACATTAAACTATTAATTACGCAAGTGGTATAAAACCTATTCCAAGATTCAGCAACATCTCACTGGGTCCCATGTCTAAAAGTTCACAGTACAGGAATAATATATCATGTTAGATATGGCTGTAACTTTAGCTGATCTTTGACTGTTCTGACTAGCAATCTGCAGACTACAAAACACAGGTAGGCAACATTTGTTGGGGAAAATCCTAAGCACTTTGGGTGCTTTGGTGATTGATTCATGTGCAGAGACACACGTTCCATCAGCCTCTCGTAAGCATTTATAGAACATCCACGCACAAAAAGTAGAGTAGGTGCCCTAAATAGTGGAGGAGTAAGGAAAACTGACTCCTTGTAAGTGTCCAAAGCCAGCAGGAATGAAGCATAAGGGTTCTTCTCTTACCGGTCCATACTGGTTCATGTCCTTGTTCTGGGTTTCCTGAAGGGCTGCCACGGTGGCTGTAGCTGTAGCTGTTGCTGTAGCAGCTGCAGCTGCAACTGCAGCGGCGGCGGCCGCAGCCGCTGGCTGGGTGAAATCTGCCGGTGGCCTCGTGTGTGGTGGGATCCCCATTCCTGCAGGGGTGTTGGGGCCTCCAGGGTAACTAACAGGTGAAAAAGAAAGAAAGAAAAAAGAAAAAAAAATCAAAGCATGAGTAGTGTCTGGGTTTATATTTGTACTTCTGCACGAGCTCCCCCGGCACTGCTCCAGGTGTGCAAGTGGGATGCAAGTGTTGCTCCAGTCCAGCTGAGCTGGTTTTAATATCTTTACTTACATGGGATGGGCAGAGAAAGTCAAAATCTAACAAAATCCAGACTATTAAATTTTGGCATATTTCACAAATGCAGCATTCACCTCTCCCAAATGAAAAAACATTGAGCTCATCTCTGAACAGAGATCTTCACCCCTCCAATTCTCAGCAAACTTCTGTTGTGGAGCACATCTTTTGTCAGAAACATCCCGTGCACAGGAACTTCCTGGTGCTGGTATTCAAGCTCACTTCTCCATGCAGGCAAAGGAATTATACCATCAATACCTCTCACATCCTGGCCTTATTAAATGTTAATTATTCCTAAGCCTGTGGTCTGTTTAACAATCTCTGTTAATTAAAACTTTATTTGGGGGGTTTATTAGAGCTAATTGATTGACCTAAGCCATTTCCATTTACTGTGATGAATTTCATTGCAGTCTGGGTAGCTGATTCCTGAAGCTGTAGAAACAGTATGCACTTCAGCTAGCCAGCATAAAATAACTACTGAGGCTATATAACCAAAATAAGCCCACAATTATTCTGTCTGGTCACTACAACAAGAAGCTTCATGAAATGCATACATCATTTCCCATCTCACACAAATAAATCTTACCTCCCACCAAAACCTCCACTTCCAGGATAATTGGGCCGCCCATACATGCCCTGCTGTATATATGGTTGAGTGGAGCCTGCCTTGGCTGAAAATTGTTGCTGCTGCCCAGCAAACTGAGGGGAATTGATTCCAGGGTTGCTGGTAGTCATCCCAGAAGCCATAGGATTTCCTGCTGGGTTCATAGGGTTGTTAGCATTTGCCATTGGATTTCCCAGCACCTGTGAGTAGAAATATCAGAATGAGGAGCTGTACCTTGATTTACTTCAAGCAAACTGCTTTAAGTTAAGTGGATAGGCTGGAATCAGTACACTGCAACATAACCATGCTATATCCTGAACTGTACAAGCGTGCACCTTGTCAGAGTCCAAGTGCACTGATTTCCGATGAGCTTTCTCACCATTTCAAACTAACAAGAGCCTGATCTCTAATGCTGCTTCACAGAGCTGGTCTGGATTCCATCTAGATAGCAAACATACTTGTTTTAAAAGTTACAGTAAAGAACTGCTAGAACATGCTCTACAGGTGACAGGTTCATCTGATTAAGAAAAGGTGCCTTGTTTTTGAGGCAGTACCTTAACATGTCTTGAAGATATTCAGTCCCACAGGCATACCATAAAGAAAATTACAGATGCAAAAACTGTGTAAGAAAGTATTTCAACAACTTAATCCTTTTTTGAATCTTAATCTCTCCAAAGTGCACAGAAGTCCATCCTTTATTTTTTAGCACTTCTTAGGGAACAAAATACTGTTCTGTTTTTAAAAGCACTGGGTTTGCTTGTTGGAAGCATTTGTTTTTTATTTGAACTAAAAATGCTGAGACTCCTACTGAGAACAGAAGCATGATGGTTCATGGATTACCTGCATGAACAAACATCTCTCTCGATTTTGGAAGAAATTAGCGGTCAGAATTTTTGTAAAAGGCCAAGCCACACCTCAGGGATGGGTTCATCTGTTTTGGGAATCAGTGAACTGGAATCCAGGAGTACAGCTCTTCCCTCCTTTCCCTCCAGGAACAGGAAGATTCACAGGAAACTGTAACATTTATCTCAAAACAGCTATAACCAAAACTCATGTTTCAGAGCTTCACCCTCTTTGTGCAGGGACTCAGAAGAAAGCATTTTCTTCTTTTCACCAAAGTACTTTCTTTCATATACCACATTGCTTTGAAGTATCATGAAGAGTTTAAATAACATAACAGTGTCTCAAGATAGAATGAAACATTCTGAGTCTTTTTTTATTATTCTAAGTGTGAAATGAGTATTGTTTTTAGTGGGAAAACTAACTCCATTTTCTATCCAATGCCATTCCGGTTCTACATGTTAATATTTACTCAGTTGCTTCTCTCTCAGATGGGATAGAATACCTTTTCTTTTAAGATGTCAAAGAAATCAACAATAATAGATCAATAATAGAACAATGATATTATAGATCTGGTAACTGTCATCTGTCTTTACTTTTTGAACAAAGTTTTTGTTACAACCAGTACTCATGTAAATTTCATGTGTAAATCTCATAATGTGTGGCTGTCTACATGACTTGGCCCCAAAATAACGTCTTTTATTTTTTAAATGGCTGAATCCACAATGAAATTATCTTTCTAATACCAAAATATTTTTTCCTAAACAAAAAGAAAAAAAAAAAGCTAGGAAAAAAAACTCATATGGAATCTACTGATGCTCAATATAGAGAAAAAAAGTGGAACAGTCAGATTATATTTATGTTCTGTTTGCAGACGTAATACATGGTGATGTGTTTCATTCATGGCATAAGAGCAGCACTTCATCCATGGTATAAGAAAAGGATCCAGTGTCTGAGAGCATGATTTGTGCCACATCCCTTGGAGGGCAGACTATCACTCATAATTGGCAAAAGTCTCTTTTGCTAAAGCTGCTCCTCTTTTCATAGCATAATTCAATATGCATTGGAGAAGAAAAAGAGAGGTAAGGACAGAGAGAACAGAATGAAAATCCAATTAATATGGCTCTCATCTGGAAGGCAGGAGATCATGCTTTTGCTCCAATGCATACTGAACTCCTTGCAAAGCAAGGAAGTATTAACAGGAGGGTCGGAGAATGGCAAAACCCTCTAGCTGGTGGCTGGAGTCTCAGAGTTGAGGTAGAGTTAGCACAGGATTTGAAAGCCCACTACTGGTATGACACAACCCTGGGTAAAAATGACAGGAACTGCAGTGTTGTGAATCTAGCTAGAAAATTTAGTTTTATGGAGAGAGCTCTTCAAATTCCACCTGAAATTCCCAAGAAGTTGGGGATTCCCCCAAGCCATTCTTTTAGTGTTAAATCCATGCAGGGCTATAATTATGCGGCCTATGAGTCAGGCTCTGGCAGATCTCCTGCGACCACCAAAGCAAACACAGCTGGAGAAAACGCAGCAAGCAGAACTCAGCTAACGGTCCACAGCACACAGGTATTTTCCAAAAAAACTTCCAACTTTGCAAACATGACTCGCTATGCACACCTGGGGGAGAGGAAGCATAAACCAAAGCTTACCTGGCTTTGAGAGGTATTAGTCACACCCCATACTGTGGTGACCACGGATAAAGAACCTGGTGGCTGGTTGGTATTTTGCTGCCAAGGAACAGAATCATAAGGGAAAGACCCATCACTGTGAAAACAAAGGTGTGAGAGAGAGGGTGAGGTTTCAGAAGTCGAAATAGTGCGAAGTTGTAGTGGGCAAAAGGGGATTAACATCAGGCATTACTTTACTCCCTTTTCTTTTTTTTAATCATGAGTCTAGTACTTTTAAAGACTTGCCGTTCCTTTTTTTTTGTTTATTAATAGCAATGTGACCACATGAAACAAGACAGAATTAATGAGATCCTTGACTTAAGGATAGAGAAAATATATTCAGATATAGGAACTTTACCACAGAGTTCTGCTACCAGTCACAGTAAAAATAAGCTCCTAGGTAGTCTTTCAGACAAGCACACTATGCAAGTTGCTCAGGAGCACTTGGGGTTTTTTTTGCAATCCATCTCAAGCTCTTCGACAATCACTGCTTCAGCTGCCTCATATCAATTCAATTAGATTTTGAGACTAGACTGCAGCTCAACTGTCTGCACTGGGTCCCCAAATGGCCAGAAGAGCCTTAAAGGAATAGCAGTTCAACATCATTTGGAAAACTAAATTGAAATTCAGATGGCGTTCTACCACACGATGGATAAGCTGCATGCCAAGAACAGTATTAGCTAATCAGCATTCTAGAAAATCAACTGCAGATATACAACACATCTTTCAGATAAATATGTGGATGAGAGGTCTGGGTTTTTCCATTAGCTTTGCCCACAGACACAAGCAAAGATGTCTTGGGGTTCTTTTTATATGAAAGCTTTGGTGATTGCAAAGTGAATACAGGCTATGTGTTTCAAATTAAAACAATACATATATCTAATATAATTAACGCTAAATATGCTAAATCCAGTGAAGGTAACTGTTAAGCTGCTAACTGTAATATACATCTCACTGACATTTGCTGGTTCCCACAGTATTAATCTGTAAATTTTACTTTTGCCTGTGTGTATGCACGTACCCAGGGCGAGCAGTGCGCGCAGGGCCCGCTCCTCCTGCTGCTCGCCACGACCAAGGGCTACGCAGGGCACTGCCCGTTCGCCTCTTACAACCCCTGGTGCAGATCGCTTATCAACAGGAAGGGCACTGCATAAAACACTGTGTGCACGCGCACTAAAAGCCTGCCTATGTCCCAAGCGACTGATAGCCTAATCATTGCAATAGCAAGGTGTAAGTTAAAAGGAGATAACAAATATATTTTACAGACAACTAGCAAATTTCAGACAAATTCCTTAATGCTTAATTCCTTAACAGCACTGTATTAGAGAGTAACTATGAATTTAAACTGACCAGTTTGTTTCAAAATAGCCAAATTGAATTATATAATGATGAAATCATTAAAAAATTAAAATGAATTATATTAGAGAAATGAATATTTTCCCTTAACAAATAATTAGGGAAAATGAATGGAAAGCAGTAATTCCACATAAGATGCTTGACGTGTAACGTTTACCTTGACAGCATCTAAATAGAACCAAGGGTGAATAAGGATATATTTTACACAAGTCCCTTTGTCTTTAACATTTTTCTCTTAGAAGGCCAATAGTCTTCCTGATCTCATTTAAAGGCTCAGACGATGGCTTCAGTGCCGAATATTTGCAAGTGATGCCATGTTTAAGCAAGTCCCTTCATCACTGGGGAGACAAGTGATGACTAAACCACAGTTTGTGACTACTACGAAGCTTCCTCTTTTCTTTTCTGCTCTGAATGATACCTCCTACTTTACCTCTTTCTCCTACTCTTTTTGATGATGTCTGTTCTGTGGGTTTTTTTTTGTTTGTTTCTGTTGTTAGTTTTAGATATTTATAGCATGCCTGAGTGTTTATAGAGGTGGCTGACTGCAAGGAAGCTCTTGCTATGACACAAGCAGTTCAGGGGAGTAGTGCTGCCACCGCTCTGTATTCCCCACTGATTTGCTAGCAACAGGTAATAGCCCCCGGTGGGGCAAGGCAAATATTTCACAAGTGTTCCAGTAAATAAGGAGGGTAATGACAGAAATGGACCAAACCACTAAGTCACTGAAAATTCTCCTAATGAACATACCCCATATGGGATGTATGCATAGAGCTAGTGATGTCTTAGACTACTGTTAAAAGGTTGTATCTATTTCTTCTCTTTGCCTCCAGGCAGGCTCTGTTACCCACTACTCCCCTGTAGCAGAGAATTCATATATTATTCACCCATACTTTCCAGCACTGTTTGGTGGAAAGCTGCACTAGGTTCTCAAAGGTTAAATCTCAGAGAGTAAATCACTTCATACTCCGCTACAGAACTGCTAAAATGGGAGACCTCTCTGGAAACCATAGTGTTGGCACATGACAAGTCTCCAGAATAGACAACACAGCATAATATATGAAAGCCAGAAGAGACCATCAAGCACTGAATCACACGACTGCTACATTACCCAGCATAGCATTTAGCTTTAAATCCAAGGCAGTATTAGTATGAGAAATTACAGTAACACAGAAATACTGATAGGAGTGTCTTGCAGAACTTCAACCATACACCCTACCACACTGTTCCTGAGCTAGATCTCTTTCCACACAAGTTTCACAGCAACTACTGCAACAAGAAAAACGTGGACTTCATCTGGTTGGCCAAACGACACAGTGCTCCAGCCCCTCACCCATGGCGTGCAGTCTGGACCGCGGCTTTCCCCACACCACTGTGGGCTGGAGCTGCCGTTCAGATTGTTCCTGTGATTCGGAGTGAGAGGATGTGCTGAAACACACACCACCTTGCTGAAGGATGGCTTGTCCCTCCTCTTTTTCCCTCTTTCAAGTTACATTTCTGCCCCCAGACAACCACAAGGAAAACTTTCAGCATCCAAGGAAAACCCATGTGAGCACTGTATTGAAACAAGTTCAACCCGATTGTCATCTGCAAAAGACCTGCTTTATTCTCAGTTATTACACAGCTGCAGACCCATCGCAAATCCCTTCCTTTAAGCTCGAAAATGGCAGCCAGTAGAGGAAGGATCTTCCTCCTTCCCAACCAAAGAGGAACGCTGCCCACAACACTGCTCCTGATGAGCGCTACAAGGGTAATTAAGTCTCTGATCACACCCTGGAGGGCAATGAGTCAGTTTGGGCTCAGCTGGAGTCCACTAAAAGAGTATCGACTATATTTATAATAGTGTTAATGAACCTATACCTACCACTGGTCTGCAGTAAAGGCCACACAGCAGAGGAAGCCATAGAGCAAAGAGGAAGAGATGAAAGGAAATTACTTCTCAAATTTGGATGTAGTGAAACTGCAATCAAGGAATAAGAAGGAAGGAGTTCTTAGCTGCTGGCAAACGCACTAAAACCACTGGTCATACAATGCTAATGTTAGAGAAGTTACCATTTTGGCCTAAACAGCTTCTCTAAATCCCACTACTAGAGAAACAGAAGCAACCAGATGTCCGGCTTCTTTGGGATAGTTAGGGATTTCACATCAAACGCACCGTTAGCTAATTATATTAAAAGATGCTTAATAAAAAGTGTGTTACATATGGCATATCACAAATAGAGAATTGCTGTAATTCATACATGATTTGCAGCATTATTCGGAAAAGCCTTATTTAAAGCATGCCTACATAAATGAAGCTACAGGTGTCCCTAGTGCTATTGCAGGCACGCGCGATGCCGTACTCCGGAGTCCTCAGCGAGCGAGGAGGAAGCGATCTGGGTCATTTCATGAGGCCTGCCCCCTTCCCGCACGGATAACTTACATATTGGGGAGGAGGGCAAGGATTGAACTAATACCTTGTCTGATCGTTTTCCACACGGCTTGTTGGGAAGGGCAGACGACTAAACCATCGCACTTACACAGCAGCTCTCTGGTGCAAACGCAGACAGTCGCCCATCAGCCGGCTCCCTGCGCACACCGGCAGCAGCTCCATGCGCGGGGCCTCGCTCGCTGCCTTTGCCCTTCACGCTCAAGCCAGCTCTGCAGGTTTGGAGGGATCCTCAACGCTTCTAAACTCCACCGTGGTGCAGTGGCTTAAAATGGTAGTTGACACGCATGGAGAGTGCCTTAAACCAGCACTATCCAGGGGACAGCGGCGGGAGCTGGCACTGACCAGGACAGCACCGACTGCCACGGCTCCAGCAGTTGTCGACAGGCGCCCCGTGAAGGGAGCACCCCAAGCCTCCACCAAGCCTAGTGCCTCCACAGCCACACGCGGTCCAAAACCACATGGGTCCAAAGGGAGGCCGCAGCTGGGACCGACAAGCTGCAGCTCACAGCCCTGCCGCTGGACTCGCGGCTGGAGCCTCTGCAAGCTGCAACCAACGAGTCACCAAACGAGACCCCTTGCTCCTCCGCTCCCTCCCTTTTTTGACCTCAGGATCCCACCAAACATCAGAAGGCTCCAAATACCAAGCTCAAACCTTGCACCCTGACTAACTCGAGCATCTGGGCACGCGTTGCACACCCCACACAGGCTCACAGGGCTGCACACTTCTACTCACTCCCCTCCACGCTCACTGTTTTACCTGGGTGAACACCACTCACGTAGCTTTAATAAACGACGTGGGTTCAGTCAGCAATCCTTCTTGATTAGGACTCCACTATGCCCTTATTTTAGCATATGATTACTTTTGCATGGTGCACTGCATACATTGAATTGAAACAACTTTTCAGTGTGTTCGTGCTATGGAATAGGCATAACATCACCACATTTCTATACTTTTCTTACCAATATCAACAACTTCTCAAAAAATAGAACACTGCTGGCAACTTCCTGCAACACTAAAATGTTCCAGGAAGGACTTCAGCTTTTTGGTTTTCCTCTACTTTAATAAGCCAGGAGTCTCTTACAATACATTCCTAAACAACCATTCAAATGTTCTTTTAAAAATTTTATTTATTGATGGCCAAATTTCTCCTGAAAATAAACTTGATCCTAACTTCTACTTTGGAAAAATAACGTAACAGCAGAAAACTAAAATTTTGTTTCTGCTAACTGGCAATCAAAGACATTTCAGATACCTGATTTTGTTTTGTTTCATTTTTAACACAACCCCAGACCTTTAAAAGGAAGCAACTGACTTCTCATTTTTCTTTGCAAACTTTCTCAACAAAACCATCTTCATATGCCCACAGTGTTTGGCCAACATGTTTTCATTTAAACACTTGAAACTAAGTTGCAATACTTTTAGCTAGCGCTTGGTTTCATTCACTTGTATTAAAAAGCATTACTATCAACAATTTTCTTATCTCACAAAATTTAACCAAGTTACGGCCTTCTGTGCTGTGTTTTCATACGGGCTGTAGAATCCACCCTACACAACTCATTCCGCGTGCACAGAGGAACATGGCAGAGCAAGGAAAGAGCAGTGGAGAAAGGCTACGAGCATCACTGACAGTCAGCAAGGAAACATCAAGAGGTATCATAAAGACAACACACAACTATCTCTGTGCATCACCCCCTCCAAAGGAAACTAAAAGCTGATTTTATGTGCAGGTGCAGATATTAAAGATGAGAGAAAAAAAGTGAGGGTAGTATAGTACCCACAGATACTAATACTGGCTTTAGATAAGCTGCAATAATTTACTTTTGACCGAAGAAGCCCTAAGTGATGCATCTCTTCCTCAAACACAGGCCTTTATTTAGCGTTCTTTGTAAGAGTTTAAAGGCCATTGGCATAAATTGGGGCTCCACGGAGCAATTCACTAAACAATATATTAGAGAGGGTCCCGTTGAAATCACCAGGTGTACTGATGTGTTGCAAACGTTACAAAAGCTGCTTTGCAAGTGTTTTGCAAAATATTTTCACTGTCATCCACTTCTCAATGCCACGTCCGCAAGCATTAATGTCTTACAGAGACCATATGCAACCCTCCTAAATTATGTCCCCCATAATTATGACCCCCCCATTACGTCCAGCCTGTCAGGTGCCTCCAGACTTTCCAAGCAGAGGAATATGGGTCTCCAGCACTTTGCAGAGCTTTCCTCAGCCCCACACCCCAAGCACAGAGCACCCGCATCCCTTCCCGGTGAAGGGAAAGCCACCTTCAGCCTTGTGTCAGTACTGAACATCGCCCGTGCCCGGCCACCAGCAACACAAACTGCAGGGGCAGACTGCAAGTGGTTAGGGACTTCTTCATTCTTGTGAAGAGGAAGAAGGCTGTTTGGGGGCAAACGCTGCCTGTGAAAATGAAATTCTGAGACTGTCCTAGGTGGCGGCAACAGTCACAAGGTGACAGAAGCCTGCACTTCACTGGGCTTGCAGGTAGCGCAGACAGCCCGGTGAAGCGGGCAGCTATCACTGTGGCCTCGCAGCTCTGCAAACACCAACGCTCGTTCAGGGGTCACTCATGCACCGGCCCACACAGTGCAGAGCAGCTGGCTGGAAACGGGCACCACAGAGCTAACCGCGGTGCAGCGGGCGACACCGGGCGCCTCTGCGAGCCGGCAGCTGCTGGGGAGCTCCGCCGTCCCCACGCGCTGCGACGCACTGGTCACTGCTTCGCACCCTCACGCTGCGCGAGATGTGCCTGCCAACGCCGCGCGGCAGCACCTGGCCACCAGAACCCAGCCCGGCGAGCACAGGACGCGGCAGGCCATGTAATTCAGCGAACACTGCAGAACCTGCAAGCTCCCCCTCCATACGCACGGTGCTGTGACGGGATCGCTTTCACGTATGTGCACACACGTGTGCGCGCACGCAAGGACACCGGGACCACGCAACTTCTTGCTGCCCATGTGGAAGGGACGACTGTCACTATGCAGGCAAGAGGCAGAACTGCCCAGACCCTGCTGCCGCCGTGGCCGCCGGGCTAGCGCCGGGTGACACCACAGGACTACGGCATTCCTCTGATCAAAGGGAAAAGATTAAAGCATCACACCCAGCTCTATTGTCACACCGGGAGACCATGCCATGCGCTGCTGCAGCCCACACCACCACCACAAAAACCCGCCGGTAACGGCCCTGCGATTAACACGCCACCTGTTACCTTCTCCAAAACGCTGAGATTATCCTGTGCGTGCCCGCAGCCGGAGCGGCGCGGGGTAACCCTCCCCGCACGGCTCAGCGCAGCCCGGCTCCGTCCATGTCTGCGGCGGCTCACGTGTGCCGGCATGCAAGCGCGGCTCCTGCTCTCCCCCGCCGCCCGGCAGCCGTCCTGCGCGGCCCCATCACGGTCACGGAACCTGCGCCTCCGCACGCCACGGCCCCTGCTCGGCGCGCAGCGCGGCGCCCGCCGCCGCGGAGA
>VWPW01014138.1:1295840-1503695 GCA_013389825.1 Crypturellus undulatus
GGGACGCGGCGCCCCGCGCATGTCGCCAGCGGGAGCGCCGCTCCGCGCGGCTGCGCTGCCCCGGCGCGAGCGCTCCGCTCCGCTCCGCGGGGCAGCTCCCGGGGAGGCTTCCCGCAAGGCTGCCCTGCCCGGCAGCAGAGGCGCCGGGAAGGCTCTCCCTCCCCGCGCGGAGCAGCGCCTGCCTCCCTCCCTCCCTCCCCACCGCGATACCGGGAGCCTCCGGGGCACGAGGAAACAGTGGACTTGTACCGGGAACCTAGCTCTTCTGGCACTATTTTCTTACAGGGGAATGCTGTTGTATTTTCATCTAAACGAACCGATTACAGCTATCGGTGCAGAAAACATGAGGCTCCAGACAAAATAAAAAAAAAAAAAAAAACACCCAAAATGCAACAAAACACATCTGTGTCAGTGTTGCCAAATCATACCAAAATCACACACACCCCAGAGCCAAAGGAACAAATGCACCAGACATCATTTATGCCACAGATGCACTCCCTTGGCTCCGCAGAGACGTGCGTCCCTCGGCGCGCGGCAGGCCCAAGCACGGCACTCGCGGCGCGGACACCCCGCGCGCCTCGGAGGGAAAGTTAAACCTCCCACTCGGCACTGGCGCTGCAGCGATTAGAGAGCCCTGTTGACTCGCGTCTGATGTTCCCGAGCCCGCGGTGCTCAGCTCACTTAGCAGCCTCCCAATGGCTTTAATGAGTTTTGCATCAAAGAGCGAGCTCAAGTGCAGCTCTCAGTGCCACCACACGGTTATCGGGCTGACAGTCAGAATTGGTAAAAACGAGGGATGTGGCCCCAGCTGAATGATTTTGAACAACGATGCCACTGCCCACGTGGTGGTTTCCCTGAGCACAAGGGACAGGGAGCCTTCCTGATGCACTGGAAGTGCAAAATCACCAGGCGCAGCACAAATCATCTGCTTTTGAGAGTAGCCCTCACGTAAGCAGCATTATACTACTGCGGCCAATGCTAAACATGGTAAATCATAGTACTATCAATTAGACATCTTGACAAATTGGGTGTTTAATACGCCCCAAACACTAGGGTGAAAATTGCTTTTTCCAAAAATTCTAGTTATTGTATTTTAAAAACTGCTTCTAAAAACAGGGCAAAGCCCGAGAAGGTCGGATTTTGCTTCAGTCAGAAAACATACTTTAGATAATATTTGCCTAGTCCTTATTGTGATTTTTAAACTATCAGCCGATACCTTTTGATAAAAACAAAATTTCAAAAGACTGACCCCAAACTTTCTATTATATACAAAATCTAGAGAAAAACAAAGCAAACAAAGAAAAACGCCAAAATCCAAACCTCTTAAGCGTAGATAACACTTACATGTGCTAGACAACAACACTAAGTATATTAGCAGTGTATGGTAGCTATTGCAGCATCCGACTGTAATCAATACACAAGCCCTGTATTCACACACGTGCAAGGTGCTGTACACATGGTATGACTGAAGAATCATCCTTGTCCTAAGCCTCTTACACAGCACATGAAGCATACATATTAGAAGAGAATTTAAACTGCCCATTATTGTTTTCAGAGTTTAAGTGTCTCAGCCTCTCCTTTTGCCGCAAGGACTTACCACGAAATTACCCCGCCTAAAATGAAACGCAAAGCTTTTTCATAAATAGGATCCAAGGTCTTTCCAATGTTCTTTCAAGCTTTCCTTTCACTTCTTCCCCCTAAAACAGCATATGCTGAATCTAACACTAACAGTGGGCAGGATGGACAGAGAGCCTTGGGAGAGTATTCTCAAGTAATCACAATTTTGTCTTTAGTATACTATTGCCTATGGAGCTTGCCATAGGCCATTTAAGTAAGACTTAACATTCTTCTGAACAAGCTTTGTGCTGGTTTTCCTTTATGCAATGCTTTTTTTTTCCAGATTTTTTTTTTATTCTGAATTTTTTCCTTTTTTTTTTTTTTTTTCCTCCTGGTGGTGGATTTTAACCCTTCTCCTTGGTTTGAAGAGAGAAGACAAGAGGCTACTCCTGCAAAATCTGGAGTAACACAGGTTGCTTTACTGGGCGTATTCTCTTAGATTAGGATTTACCATCTGTTCAGTGCCTAATTACCTTTATTTCATAATTTCACAGACAATAAGATGAAAAGACTTAGAACCAATCTGATTTTCCCCCTTGATGGTGGTGGCTGTTCCTGTTCACCATGTGCAGCAATGATGGGATCCCCGTCTGCACACTGACGTGCGGAACACACAGCTCCTTGTCCTACTAACAGACCGCGCACCACACCTGACCTTTCCCTTTAACCATTTCCCCAATCCAGGCACTTTAAAAGGGACTATCGCTGTTGGACAAAACTGCCTATGATGGCAAAACTGAAAAGGCAGTGCAAAACTTGGAAGAAGTTTCTACCTGCTTTTTAGAGCTGGATGACTTCTGGTTTGTAACAAACCACACACAGGAGAAGGTCTGAAGTATCTAGTAAAAGTACAGATGCAGAACTGTAATTCTGTTCCTGGAGCTCCTACCAATACCATACCATACCAATAACCATCTGTTAGCTAGGTTTAATTTGGAAGGTGAGGGACATGGCCAACTCTAACAACAGGCACCTTTGTAAAGCAAGTCTAACCAGTACATGGTATTTATAGTCATTACCTGAACATATAACAATAATGACAAGTAAACTACCTCATGTTATATTACTAGTTAATTTGATCTACTGTCTATCAAAACCTCTAATACAAGGTAATTTGTATTAAAACAACTTTATCTTTGTACTTTAACCAATCTTGACTGCTCTATGCAGAAATGAGCATTATCCGTCACTAGCTACAAGACAGCTGCCGATTAACTAACTTAATGGCAGACCAGTGTCCGCAGGGGAGAGAAGATAATATGAACCCAAAGAACACTCATGAAAACACATCAGACTACAGCAAACAGTCGAGCATTTTCAGGTGTTTACATCGACAAAGTTACCAGCTACTCAAGTGATGACAAGGTCCCTAGCATTTGGATGGGTCTGATCCATTTTAAACTGAGTTTGGGTGCAACTTCCATCAAGTTTGACAAGAACTGTTCCCCTTTTAACCAAGATTCAATCTGATTTACACGCAACAAGATCCACCACGCAATGCAATTAAGTGCTAAGTGGGGACTTGATTGAAGTAAAATAAGGCATTAAAATGACAATAATTTGCACTTCCATAACACTGTTTGCCAGACACCTTAAAATACCTTATAAATATTAAGTAAAAGTCAACCCCCTTGACTATTACCTGCTAATACAGACATTATTACAGATTTGAAAAGATAATACAAAGAAGTTAGACTATTCCCTATGAGTCCATCCCTATGCTGAAGGCCATCCAAAAGACTACAGGCTCTCCTTAAGTCCTCTGTAAATCCTTTAAGTAGGACTTAAATTAGACACTGTACAGAGTTTAGGAGGTGGATAGGTCTGATACCGGTTCTCAGCACAGGAATAAAGTTTACCATATGTACCTGTAAAAGCTTTGAGCTGACTATTACTACCCTGCACTGACTTGAGCAGCGAGAAGGCCCGAGTTGCTCCTTGGGACTCCAGCTTCAGTGCGCTCACAGAGCACAGCTACCACACGCCAAGCACGGCGTCCGTCCCACAGAGTTCGCAGCCTAACCGCCCACCCGGCGTTAGCACACAGAGAACAGGGTCCTCCCCTTCAGGGCTACTTCACTGAATATTGTGTCATGTATGCAACCCACATACTGATCTAACACTTGACCATCTATTGTTAAAGAAAAACATTGCATTAAAAAAACAAATTAGCACACGACAGTTTCTAACTGTACAAGCATCTTGTGCGAGTGTGCAAATCCCTATATGCCATATATCTTGCATATGACCAACAGCATCACTGTCAGAGCCCTTGTTGAGCTGTCTACTTCAGTTTTCTCGACTCAATTCACTTTTCCAAAATACAAAAAAATCCTGAATTCCTTCTAATGTCTAATGTCTATTGTGCTGTAAATCTGAATTCTTAGGTTCACGTTATTGTGATGTATTCTTGAGTCAGAATTTATTATAACTAGCTGAGACAAGATTCAGCTTGGACATGATGTGGCTGTGTTGCTGCAGTGTCCAATATAATGAGATTCTAGTCCATAACTAAGTTTATAGTAATTTCATAAAAGCAACAGTAGAAAAATCCCTGTCTTAAGTACTTCAAGATAGTCTGGCTACAGAGGAAGCGTTTTTCTCATCCAGTAATATTCAGCAATTGACATATATCATATATTCCCTTTGTTAATCTACACAAGGCACCTGTGTAAGCTCTCTTCTAACCACATATATCATGCTTTTACAAAGCAGTTGGAAACCTTAATATCACACAGGAAATACACAACATACATTTTTTCTGTTTTGGATTCATACAAAAGCTTTGTAGATGTAAGCTTTGAGATGCTGTGAACTTTTAACAATAAGTTTTTGACCCAAGCATAATCTAATGCAGATACAAATGTTACCTCATAAACAACGTGATCATTGGGATTACACTTAATAGCTCTTCACCTTCTATTTCATTCAAACAAACAAAAAACCTCAGTTCTTCCCCATCCCGTACTTCTCTGTTGCCTTACAGGACCATTACAAACATGGATGAACACAGCTGGAAAACAGTCAGAGTGCAACAAGATGTCTCATTGTCATGTACCCCCTGAGACCATGTGAAGCAGCCAGGTATGGCCCAAATTACAGATGAGGCAGCAGCTCGCATGGAAGCAGCTCCATAGTTAGCAAGTGTTCCAAGTCCCCAGGATGCTCCTGCAGCTGCTGTAGATAAGGAGCTACAACACAGAAGTAACGTTGCTAGAGGGGTAGCTCATAGGGAACACCACTAACTTAGAAGTGACTTCCAGCATCTTCTTCAGTAAAGGTTTTCTCATTTTTATGAAGCGTGTTTATACCCGACCATTTCATAAGCAACTATAAAAATAGGCAATGCAGGAACTCTAAAAAGCCTGTTAGGTTAGTTACATGGGAAAATGATTTTCTTCTCAAGGACTATAATAAAAGACATTGAGGTCCCACGATTTTCCTATAAATAGAACAATAATACAGGGGAGGAGGAGGGAAAAGAAAGTGTTTCAAGAACTGAATTCCCAGATCCGAACGTACTGGTACATAGATGAGTCAAATCCTTAAACTCCACTCTAACGTGAGGATGCAGAGTGTGCTGTCATCACTCATTCACAGTACTATCATCATATCTAGGGACAAGGAAGCTAAACGAACAGTTAGCCTCATCATCAAGGTGTTATAAATCCTTTACTAGCAGAAGTACCCAACATTTTGACTAAAAATCAATTTATGTTACTGTGAGTTTTAATGGGATGTTGAAGCTAAGTAAAACTTGAAAATCACTTCCAGAAAAGTATGAAATTAATCTCTGACCTTGTCTGTATCTATTCTCCAGCTTCTGCCTTGACCTAGGAAGGCATACAACTGCTGCTTCCACGTGCAAAGCAGTAATCAGAGGCTTCATATCTATTTAGTTTCTTCTCAGGGCCCTTTCATGTCTTTTTATCTCAAACATAACTGTTTTGTGACCCTGACCTGACAGAGGGTGTAGGTTGTTTGTTGCTATGTCCAGTATACAACTGCTTTGCTCTAGCATAGCATTTCTAAAGCAACTTACAAAACAGAACACCAGTGAAATGCTTTCAACCACTTAAATGAACAGCAGGAAAATGCCTGGTGAGAGATATGTTGTAGAGCTCTCTGCTTAGGGAACAGTCTTCAGTTTGCAAGGTGAGTCTGCTAGACCCAAACACAGATTTGGAGATGGATGCATCTTTTCACGATGTACTGGGTAACAGCAACGATAGAAACCAAACATATTTAGTGCATTGCAATAACTGCAATTAAAGATGCCCTGTTACCTATAGTGCTGTTCAGTGTGCAAAACAGTGTAGCTCTCTCAGTGGTAAGCTCTCTCAGTGGAGAGAATACCACTCTCTCAGTGGTAATAAGTGTGTCAGTTAAAAGCTCTGTCAGGTGGCCGATGTGTACATGCTTCACTCACCTATGAGAGAGGGTGGGTTTCATGGAGCTCATAGAGTTCATGGGGGGTTGCATGGGTAGCTTCCCTGGAGGATCGTTCTGCCGGCTTTTCTGGTGGCGAAGCAGCAAGAGCCGTCCCAGCTCCTCACACCACGACGAGAGCAGGGCTGTGCAAAGGGAACACAAGGACAGTGAGCGCTCAGCTGAACACCCGGCACGGCCAAGCGCGGACGCAAGAGACAGCAACTCCAGGAATCACAAACTGAACGCACAACCCCGCCGAGCGAAGAGCCTGTCCACAGGTCACCACTCACACTATTATCCTCTCAAATTGAGGCTGTAATTGCCCTACACTATCATTATAATGTTTTTACACAAGTTGCAAACATTCTGCACAGCCCAGGAGGGACGATGGGACTTGTCTGAGCTGAGCGCACATGAAGAACGGCTGAGGGACAGGTCATGGGATAGCTGCTATGAATGACAAAAGATGCAGAAGAATTCTCTTCATACTAATAGAAACATAACAAAGCCATACAGAAAACATCACTTGCGAAAGGGAACACAGAACAAGGAGATTTCTTTTTGGTTTAGCTATTTTGTGTAATAGCTTAATTGGAGAAAACATAAGAAACCCATGTGCTGAAATACATTTATAAAACAACTATTAGCTGCCCGTCTTGAACACACAAACAAGACAACATGTCCACCCAAAGGCACAGATATAAAGCTAGGCACTTAAATCTATATTTGAACCAGCATAACCCCTAAAAATGCATTTCCATTACGTGACCAGTCTTGTGGTCAGCGAGGGCACGTCTGCGCTTACAGAAAACCCTCTTTAGCAGCTCCGATGGGCAGATTTCCCAGGGAGACTAACAGCTCGCAGCGCCCTCTGAAGACACAAGAGGGTTTGTTTTCCCTGGAAAACGTGGGGAATCCCTTCCCCACAAAACAGCAGAGGATAATTGCAAAATGCTGCGCTGAAGTAACGCTCGCAAGCTGGAGTGTTTGGAGTTTCTCCTTCTTTCAAGTGCATTTTACAGAAATCTCCTAACAGTGAAATGCTTCCTATCTAATTCTTTAAGCAAGCACCTTCTGGAGATGTTAGGATCCAAAGCAAATCAGACTGTGTTAGAAGGTGAAGACCACTCAAAAAGCAAACTGCCAGACTGGTTTAAGGTAGGAAAGTTCTAAAAATGTCATTGTAGACTTTGCTTATTTGAACAAGAGATGCATAGAATTCTCTAACATCAGGACCTTTATTTTCAATAAGTGCTTTTTTAATATTAGGTTTTAATCTAACCCCATAATCATAAGCAGTAACAAAGTATCATTTCTGGCTACACAACCTTCTATTTCCAGGTGATACTCAAAGGTATTTCTTAACAGGTAATTATTAGAACAATTTCCAAAGGGACTAATTGTAAAGTCATAGCTTTAGAAAAAAAGTAAGAACACTCAAAAATATGATTTTTTTCAGTATTAGAAGAAGCAACTGGAATTTTTTAGATGCTTAATGGTGACACAAGAAAAATACTCAAAGCCCACAGCATTCTTGTGAATTAATCACCCATTTGAGCAAAGGAGATGTAGTGATTCTGTTGCATTTATCAGGTGGAAAGGTAAGACTGGTGTGTGGGGAAGCATCTTAGTGCTCTGCCATGAAAGTAAGGGGGACAGCGCTTCCTTACGGAGCTCAACAGGGTCACGCTGAAACTGCCGGCCTGCCCAGAGGCCGCGGGGAGCGCCCCCTCGGGCTCTGCAAAACGCTCCGCTCGGGAGTGTCGGGCTGAGCTGCTTCTCTATTAGCCGAGGAATCTGTCAACAAGCATTTGAGCAAATTATACTCATCTTTTATCCCTGGCATATCATTACGAGGGCGCCAGGCTCCGAGGCCCCCTCCTCTCACTTTGGGAGGCCCTGTGTACGGAAAACCCCTGGGCGCGAGCATCGCAGCCAAGTCCTTCCTGCCACCACAGCGCACGGGATCCGGCCCTCTGAGCGGGGATGCGGGGCAGGGAGATGCTCCTCGGGCACGCGGCTGCGCTCGGGGCTAATGAGATAAAAAGCAAGAGCCTAGTGGGTCTGAGGCCACGAGCCTGGGAACAAAAGCCATGCCAGCTTCGCGAGTGCCTGTGCCAGTGAGACAGCACAGCCTGGGCGAAGCACAGATAGCAGAAGATATTACTGAGTTATTGTTATGCCTCACACACGTTTATGGAGGTGAAACATAAACTGCCGAAGAACAAAGAGGCCCTCGTGGTAAGTAGGCAGTTACAATCTGCAAGTTACCTGCAGAGCACTCATGTTTTTAGAAACTAAGAGACCGCAGGTATAAAACATAACAAATTTACCCATCCCTATCAGAGCACTCATTACGGAGAGGTTTAACCTTTCCTCCCCCAGGACGTTTCGACGCGAGTACCATGTGTAATCATTGCTCCCCTGCCCGCACTGCTGTTTGTGCAGGGAATGCAAACCGAGGAGCTCGCCGCCTCTCGAGCAGCGCCGCGCATCCCGGTCCCTCCCGAGGCTGGAGCGAGCCATCCCTCCATCCATGCTTGCTGTCGCCCCATCCACCTCCGCCCCGCGCGCGGGGGGATGAGCACGCAGCACGCGCACATCTGGCACAGCTGGGCCCACAGAACATTACTTCCTGTGCTATTCAAGTCAGATGAAACAAACTGAAAATGAATTTACAGATTACACTATTCATCTTTAGTGTACTTAGTTACTGCTTTTTATGCTGACGATATTAGGCATATCTCAACTCATTTACACTCAAAGCACGAGAAATTCAGTGCCATGCTATAATGAACAGATAAAGCAGCAAGCACAAAGGACAGCTACAGATGGTGCCAACAGTCAGTCTCCCCCTCTCGCAGCACAGCCAAGCAGCTGCTTTCCTCCCCCTCCACCCCTCCTCCCCGTACAACAGGAGCACAGATTTTGCAGATGGACCATCCGCACCGTCTCTCGCAGCCTCTCGCTGCGGCGGTTTGGCGCTCGGATTGAGACCGTGCTCCTGGGCTGCCCGGCCACGGCGCCATCGCGCGCAGCTGCAGGGCTCCCTGCTGAACTCCAAGGCGACTCTTGCAACGGGGGAACAAAAATTCCTTCAGGACGCACCCTCTGCCCGCACGAGTGTAAAATGCAGCCCGGGGAATACACCCCGACTGACGCTTTCATGCCCTGTTCAGTCACGGAGGTCTTTGCCAGCTCATGCCAAAGATGCATAATAATGGCAATCCAGTGACGTGCTGACAGTTTAAGTGTATTCACACATTTACTTGGCTTAAAGGGACACACTCTGGGTTGACTGGTGCAGTATTTGACCTACTTTTCTCCATTTGCAAAACCTGTGCCATTAATGGGATTGCATTTTCCTTTAAACATGGATGCATTTTTATAGGAATCAATCAATACTGGTTTGCTAACAGCGACTACGTTAAAGCAACTAACAGTGAAGTGAGCAGCTGCGGTCTTTACATTTATGGAACGGAGAAAAACAGAAAAATTATAAATAGGAGAAATTTCAATCATAAGGAGAAATTTCAAACCCCCTGAGCCAAAGGCGTTTCCAGAGGAAGTGAGAAAATATCCGTCCGGAGGTATTCAGCTTCCTGCCACCCTGCCCGTTTGCCTCTGCAAACCAGCGAGGATGTGAAGGCGCATGAGCGCGTCCGAGCGCAGAACACGACCAGCTTCTCCTTAAAAACACTTACAGATACACATGCATAGAGCTGGCCACACCTGGGGACCTTCTGGATGTCTCCTACAGTTTTAAACACTTTCATTTAAAAATCATAAAACAACCTGACAGCACATACGCTGGGAGCTTGGGGGCAGGAGGGAAGGCCGAGAATGTCTTTTCCTTCAGCTTGAGTCACATTTCAAGCATTTCTGTGCAACCACAGAGCTGAGCTTTGCTTGAAAGAGAAAGGAAGCAATTGTTATTTAATCCCTTGCCTCTAGGAGCCAGGTCTTTAAGAACTTGCCAAATATCACAAGATTTGCGACACAATTATTAGAATTGGCAACATCCCCTGATATTGTTCATTTCCTGTTAGGGCCCTTTTGTGCTGAAAAACTGTTATACGGGATAAGAAAAAAGGAGAAGAAAAGATTTCCACGGAACCCTCTGCAGCGCGTTTGATGGGAGCTCTCTGTGTTTCTAAACCCAAAGTGCACGGGCGCAGAGGCCGGTGCTGGTGAGGAGCCGCGATGGGCAGCACAGCCACCCCGGGGGGAGCGGGCAGAGGGCTCAGCACTCGCACTGAGCGGGTTAAGCCATTAGACAGGGCCAAGCAGCAGTGCTTTGGCTAATTAAAATCAACTGCCTTCATAAAGCACCAGACTCTTCAGAACGCAAAAAAACAATGAGCTCAAGATGGGGAGAATCCATTGGTAAAGCCCGGACGGATGCTCGGCTCACATCCTGACTACAGATGCTCCTAGTGCACCTGCATTCTCACACCTATGAGTAGGCGATGGGTGACAGCACACCACAGCTCGGGGGCTGAAGGCTGGGCACAGCCCATTACAGTCCTTGTTGGGGAGGGAAGGGAAGGGAAGGAAGCGGTAAGAGCTGCTGCTGCCCGATGGACGCACCGGTGCATTTCCCTTGCTGCCTGCAGCCCCAGCAGCAGCGGTGGCCCCGGCACCAGGATTTACCCCAGCGATCACCCGGCGCTGCCGTAAGCAGCTCCGCGCGAACGAGCCAGCGGGCTCCCTAGAAAGCAAAATACAGAGGAGCACGGTGCTAATCTATTTACCTATTATGATACCCTAGTATTAGTTACAGCTTATCACCTCGGTAAATCACCGCCTCTTGTTAGGGAACGTGCTTAAAGGTGCAGCAAACTGTTATTTACAGGCAGACACTATATTTACAGCTGCAAAGACAGGTGAGGAGGGGATAGGACAACAGCTCAGTAATTTCAATGCCTTCTGCTTCCCAGGAGACTGCTGGAGGAGCACAATAGGATTACTGCTTCCTTGCTGCAGTTAAGCTGCAGCAGATAGTTCAATAGGCAGCCTGGCAGAGCCGTATTTCTTCCTCACTGCAATGAAAATATTAGGAGGGGGAAAAAGGACGGGTTGGGTCTGGAGCAAACTATCTGTTCAGCACCATCTCTCTGGCTTGGTTTTGATTCTGTTTCAGAAAGAAATGCATTTGGCTGATGTTTGCAGCATATGTAAGAAAATCTAGCATTTTCCTCCAGATTGTTTCCATTAATTTTATTATGCTTTTAGAAATAAATTCATATTTTTATATAGGGAATTCCTTATAAATAGTCTACAGAGCCAACAAGGGCTCTGTATCCTCTGCTGTGCAGCCTGCAATCTACATGCAATTTTTATAAATCATTCAGAGAGATAATTTGGTGGGGTTTGAAGGGAAGCAGTGGAGGGAAGAGAAGGGAGGGAGGGGAAATAAGTACTGGCTGGTTGTTTAAGAACGTCCTCCTTTCTGCACAAAAGAATGCAGCAAAAACACTGCGTGGAAATAGATAAAAACAAAGAGCCTTAACTAGTTGATGCCCAGGGTGCTGTGACATTACAGGAGCAATTTCAACTGCATGAAAAAACTCAGTCTTTGTCCACATTTTCAGGACATAGTAAATTCAGATGCTTTCCTCTCGTTTCAAAGCATATTTTTGACAAGTTGGTAAATGGAGGAAGAGGCGAGACACTGGTAACTGGTGGTCCTATCTCCTCCCACCCCTCACCTCAATAATCCTAAAAGGAAAGCAAAAAAAAATGATGATTCAACACTGCAAAACATTTTATGATATGTGTTTCTACTGCTAATATCTAAGTCATGTCCTTTACCACCAAAAGCCTCCATAATTACCAAAGTCACAGCTGTGTCCTGCAGAAATATCCTGCTTTGCCCCAGTAGAATCTGTAACACAATTATGTATTATTATTTAAAAAAAATCACACAGGTTTGTAGCAAAAGAGATAATGTGGGAAATGTTTAAATTAAACTAAATGTAATATCAAGTTAATTGTCAGAGGTTTTATTCAATAACAAACACGATAAAGCTGAGTTATCTAATATGCCCTTTCAAGGCTGCTGTGTGGGAATACCACAGTATACAAGCCTGGTCCCAAAAAGGGGTCCAGCTTGCCTTGGCATCCCCTCAGCTCTTCCTAAATACCTCTCAGGACACACATAGACGCTTCCACAAATGCTCTTGCCAAATGCAAAGACTGGAAGCACAGATTCAAACGCTGTGAGACTTATCCCGTGACTCGAGCAAAACTGGGATTCCCCAATTTCATTCTCAACTTGCCAAAACTTGGCAGAGTGTCTTACCAGACTGGCTACATTAGCTTTAAATTCAGACATTACCAAACACAGCAACAACGGCTCCATTTGGCCAGCGCCGAGCCTTGCGCGGGTCCAGATAAAATACATCAGCGTCTCATTGAGGCTTTGCTGTGCTCATATTGCTACCTCTGAAAGCATCAGCCACTGTGAAGAGGAGACAAAGCTGGTGAAAGGCCACCAGCGAGTGAATCCTGGATACAACTCTCCAAAAGAAAGGCACTCAAACAGCATTCGACTGCTTACTTCCTTGCTCATCCAATTACTCGTTTCGCTGCCTAGATTTCAAACAACAGTGTCTTTCATTACTGTTGCGTGCTTTTACTTTGCAATGCATGGTCTAGTCACCAACAGATTTTGTACGTAACACCAGCATCTGAAAAGTGGAAATGAGTCACTTCAACCCATCTCTGGCTGGATTCTAACCGGTGACCTTCAGGTGAGAGGCTCAGTGTCACTTTATTGATCCTGAGCCCTCCAAGTACTAGTGTAAACAATCCCTGAGCCACCTAAGCAGCTTTATTTGCACTAACAAGTACTAAAAAAAAATATACTACAGACATATAGCCACAGTGTTCAACACAGGGAATCCATGCACAACAGTACCAATAAGAAAATGGAAAATCCAGTCTGCAAAAAAAGGAAAGGAGGAAGTGCGGAGTTAGAGGCTTATCAGCCTAACTACAGTTTCCTACCAAGGGAAAATAACCCGAAGTATTCACAAAGACCAAGAGGAAAGTAAAAAAAATGAAAAGGAAAAAAAGGAAAACTAAAAAATGAGTAAGAATGAACACAGGAATGTATCACACCACACTTCTGCACTTTCCTTATACCGGCGAATGAAGATCTTGGGGACAGACTTGTTTGATTTTAGTGAGGCTTCAGTGCTGCTTTATAGAGAATCCTTATAAATAACCCAGTCATAACGCCTAGGTGCAAACAACAGAGGAGGGCTGGAAAATGGAGCTTAGAGGGCAATCAAACCAGTGGTCAGAAATAAGTATTATGCAGAACTCTGCTCTGGATCTGATATTTCTATTTCATTTAAGATTATCCGTGACGTGCATAAAGCATTAGAAAATAATCTTGTTCAACTTGCAGATGGCTCAACCCAGAAGGCAGCGTCGGAGCCTGCTGCAGAAGCTAAAGACAAATTGGAGAAACGGTCTGAAACGCTGTTGGGGAAGGACAAGAGCAACCACGACAGCGCACGGCTTCCCAACAGCGGGGCGGGAAACCACCCTGGCGACAGGAGTTCTCAGAAGGGCGCGTGGGCCGCGGCGCGCGCAGGCTGCCCGGCCCCGCTGCTGCAGGGGAGCCAGGAGCCGCCCTGGCGGCACGCGGGGACGAGCAGCTGGGGCATCGCAGAGCACGTCCACATCGCGGGCTGCAGAGCCGCAGAAACGATCACCAAAGGCCTATCAATATGACCTGCTAGAAAGGCCTGCAGGGACTGGGTTTTTATGGAGTGTTCATTTTGTAGAAGCAAAGATTGAGGGCAGGAATTGAGACCAGTTTACAGAGTAACAACATATTATGCATATCCACAGTGGAAAAGCTGAAAAATAATAAAATTACCAAGAGGTAGAGAAGACACAGGCTAGGATTTAGGCCCGTCCTCCTCATAAGGAAGGGGCAAGTTGAGGCATCTCCAGAGAACCCATAAGCATCTGAGGAGAACGGCTTTGGGAACACCCAGGCAAGGGGCTACGGCATAGGTGATTTCTTGTCGTCTTTTACAACCCTCTGAATCTGTGGTTGCACATGCAAGTGTTTCAGTCAAGCAGCCTGCATCTGAAAAAAATGTTTCAGTCTGGCTTGCACTGCCGACTATTGCAAAAAGACAAGAAATGAGAAGAATACTCCGCATTTCGGGTGCATGGGGGAGAGTTCCTGCAGAGCGGCCGCCCAGACGCCCGGCTTGCTGCCACGCATCGAGCACAGGTGGGTGCCCGCAGGTCACGGTGCCCGCGGCTGGCGGCACCGCGGAGCGGGGGGACACGCGGAGCCCGCGCTCCCTGCGCCTGCTCAAGCAACAACTGTAAGACATCTGGAGAGGCTTTTATGCAGGGGAAAAAAATAAAATAAAATGCAAAACCCACACAACCAAAATTTATAGCAGAAGTGCGGTTCCAAAGTTAACATTGTGCAGCCAGAACTTCTCAGAAGGACCAAGAGCTATTTTAGGAACTGTTGCTTCTTGGTGTTGCAGTCTCACTCTTAACTGGAATTTTACATTATTCTATACCTTATGTTTTATCAGGTGTCCTCAGACCTTTTTTTTTAATTATTATTATTTTTGTACAATTGATTTAACAGAGAATTTGCCAACATCTTACATGCTGAGGAAAAAACGTTAGAGCGGGGGGTTTGCAGGACTGTATTTCACACTATAGGCACTTCTGTACTTGAACAGAAATAGGATGGAGAGACTTTGAGCACATCCTCGTAATCCTCTTTTTCATTTTGGAAAAAAAAAAGAAACCCTATGTGTATATAAAACAATCTCTCTCTGTTGAGCATGGAAACAAAAATGGTGAAGTACATTAGCACAGAGAATCTCAGCCTACAGGAGTTTTTAGCTCAATTATTTCTGTTCTGACAGTGCCCAGCAGAGGCACGGATGCGCGCGCGGCCCTTTCAAGGGGGCTACGCTCCCCACCTCACCCCCTGTCACTGCTCTCCCTTCCTGGGCAGTAATTACGCTGCCTCTTCCATCTCACCAGCCCCACCGATCCTGTCATCTTCACTGTGCTAACAGCCTCCTCGGCTCCTCAGGTACCAATCACCTTTCCTTGAGAACTGCCTAATTAATTAACATTCAATTAACAGAGCTAAGTTAAATGCCAAATAATTGTTCCCAAGCTGCACTGGGGACCTGGGAACTATTTTAAACTTGTGTACCCTGAAAATGTGTTTCTTCTAGCTGTGTCAATTGGTCTAGTAATAGGTATTACACCTCCCTACACATCCTACATTGCTTATAGCCTTACCTTATGACTGATATAAAAACATAGCAATTTAAACATAATCTAAAATACATCTCCTACCAAATTATTCTTTTTCCCAGTTTAGATATGGTTGTATTAAATGAGTAGACCTTGTGAGCACTGGATGCTCCTCTTAAGGCATACTGGTGTATTATAAGCCATTTTATTTATCACCAATAAAGCAAAACTGCAAACACACCTATGTTCTGGTACAACAATGACCACAGAGAACTATGTTTGGCTGAAACTGGGAAACGAAGCTCAACATCTAGATGAGCCTACCCTCACGTTCAGGTGCAGTGGGCACACCATGCTACTCCTACTGAGAAGTCTAAGTAGGAATTTTAGTTCTAGACAGACTATAAGTTTCTTTGCCTTCAGGAAATGTTCATGGTTTGCACGGGTAGAAATAAGTTAGCTAGGAAATAGGAAAGAGGTAAAAAATTAACCCAGCTTTTTTTTTGTTTGTTTGTTTTTTGTTTTTTAACAGGCACCTAGCAAAAATGCTTATAGGACCACAGACGACATGAATTTTTCAATATCTTTCTTTACTTGAAAATAAAAACAGAGGGAAAAAAGAGGGAAAACATTACTCTACGACTACCCTCCCCACACATTTAGACCTGTTCAGAGCCCAGAGCCCAGGTCAGTTCTTGAGGAGGGGCCCGGCCCACGCTCCCTGCAGGGGAGCGCTGCGATTTCAGGCCCAGCAAGCTCACAGATAATGCCAGGGCTGCCTTGGCCAGCTATAAATAACCAGCGCATCCGAATCCTGCGGGGTCACGTGGAAGAGCTGGCCGCCGACAGTCGCATGTGTGCGAGCACGCACTTCGGAACCCAAATAATGCTAACAACCGTGCATGAAACAGGCTCCCGCTTCCGCGCACAGCCCGGTGCTGCGCGCTCCCCGCGGCTGCGGCTGCTTGGTGCAGCGCTGGGGCGGCTGCTGCGCGGTGCCCGGCAGCGTCAGCGGCACCGGCACGGCGCCGCGCGGGGAGACAGGTTCCCGCCGCAGACCCAGCTCCCGGCCTCCGGGGGGACAACACGGCAACCCGTGCGATCCCATCGGCGCAGGGAATTAGGGCTTGAGGATTATTTTCTATAGTAAAGTCAGGTAAGAGCAGTGCAGAACGTAACCTAAATGCTCAACCCATTCCATGGCATCAGTGGCAAACAGAGAGGAAATGGTTTCCAATGAATTGCATGCGACTCCTCAGGGTTTTCTTGGAAAATGACAACAACACAACCTGACGTGACCAATAGAGCCTGAAAAAATCTGTATTTTGACAAAACTGTTTATCCAGACAGTAATACCCACAAGTCATTATTGGGGTAAGATTTTCACCTTCAGAAATGAAAACTGCAGCGAGTGTATGAGGCAGCAAGGGGAAAGCAAGAGGGAAGGCACCAAGGGAAAGAAAAGCTATGCCCAGGCTTCAAGTCTGGTTATTTCTGTAGGATTTTTCCACAAGAACAAGGTTTCTGTTTTGTAGCCTGTAGAAAAGCAGGGGTTATAGCAGCTCCAAGCAAACACCCAATCTAAGTAACAGCTAGAGTTGTTTTAAGTTCCCAGAACATCTGGATAAAAGCAATCTGAATGGACATCAAAACACCAAATATTTTTCAGACATAAATAGCAAGATGCTCCCCAAGCAGATGGCAAATAACATTCTCTACTCTTGGTCAGCCCCAGTTTGGATGAGCTCCTTCCTCTAAGGAAGCTGGTGGAAAACACTATGAGGAATCTCAGGGCAAGCAGGGCATGTGTCTTAGTTTTCACAAAACAACTACAACCCTGATCCTTTTATTAAGATACTCCATTTTGTGGGTATATTACAAAAGGTGACTTCTCCTTTATACCTCAATGAGTACTTCCATAGTAGCAAAACATAACTTTGATTTTATTGATGTATATTAACAGATCACGTGAGAACGAAAGTGACTGAAACAGAGTCCAAAAAAAAGTGAAATGACAGGAAAATAACAGACACAAGTTAGAGAAAGATAAGGATTCAGAAAGGCTGGCAGAGATGGTATTATTGTCTGCACACTGTGTCTAGTTGTTCACTGTCCACGGACTGGATAAACGGCCTTCCACAAACACGTAACAACTGGCTCCTTCCACAGGGAACTTGAAAGCAATGCAGTAAAAGTTCAGACAAGATGGCATGGGCAAACATTTCTCAGGGAAATTAACACAGGAATGTTTTCTGGAAGCAGCTGGTTACTTGAAGGGTTTGAAATAAAGACAGGGTTTTGCAGCCAAGAATTAGGAAATTTTCTCTAAGGGGAATAGACTCAAGTAATTTTGAAAACATGAGGGTGGAGAAAGAGATGAAGAGGACCCTCAAGAGCAGCAGAAGCCCAAGGAACAAGGACAAAGGGAACAAGGAAGAGACTGGAGGGCACTGGCAAAATATTTAGAGAGAATGAAGAATGGGTAACTTGGAGGGCTCCAAGAAAGTAGGATCTTTCTTCTCCCCACCCTCTACCATTCTCCTGGTCCTACATTTTATTTTGAGAACAAAAAATAATGCAAGTTGCCCTAATCTGACCAAACTGAGACTGTATCTAGAGGCAATAACCCTTTTTCATCTTGCTGATTACAACATGAATAAATCTGAACTAGCAACCAAATGAAACCCCTAAACTGCAGCATTTCAGGTTATGTTTGGGGTCTCCCTACTGACTTGGTGAAAAAACAACTCAGTAGAATTGTTCTTGCTCGTATTCTACACGCAGACAAATGCTCCTCCAGCTCCCTATGAGCATGACCCCTCAAAGAAACTCCCTGGTTGTTGAGGACTGCTCATTTGTGCCGTCCCCTGGATTTCAAGTTGATTGTTTAAGACTGATTCAGGATACCAGCTCAAGATTCAAGGTCATTTAAAAGGGATAAGACAAAAAACATATAAACAAACAAAAAGGTGTGGAGAGGAAAGGTGGGGAAAAAGCTGCAGGTGATTGCAATGCCGGGTAATTTTTTTTAACCTTCCTACACAACATAGCTGTTTTTCCTGTGTCTTCTGAGTCATATCTGCTCATGTTGCTAACAAAACCCCACAGAGACAGCATCACTATGGAAGAAAATTGTTTGCTCATTCCAGCTGCAAAACTGTTATTTTCAGATTGGAAAAAGGAAGCATTAAATAAAATCCACCATACACTTCTGGTTCCAGATACTTTCATTCACAGATAGGGATATTCGGTGGGCAAAGGGAAGAGAAAGCAGCCTAAATTATTTAGTACGATAATCCTTGAAGGATGGCAGCATGTTCTTTTCTACCTTGATATAGCACTTACTGCTACTGAGCCACAAATCCTATTGGGACTTACACTGTGATCATAACAACACTACGCAATACATACTGATACATAAAAATAAAATGTCAGGAAAAAAGGAGCAGTGCAGAATGTTTCCAAGTTACAAAATGCTTCAACTATCAGAAAGCAAGACTCAATTTGAAAATTATCTTAGTGATTTTCATAACATTTCCCAGTGGTCTCCTTAATTAGGCGTTTCTCCAACCGAGCTGAGCAGCACACGTGTTCAAGGGCACGCAGCCTGGAAGACACCCGAGTAAACAAGGTGCTTCTGTCTGCAAACCACGGATTAGCACCGGCTAGTCCTCACCTCCCTCCCGCAGTCCTGTGAAGAGAACAGCAGCGTAGTTTTACAAAGAGGGAAACCAACATAATGAAATAATCCTTTCGGGAAAGTACTCGAGTAAGAATGTCATGGAGACTACTTATTGTCTAAAAATATGGTAACGATCACATCAAGGTGCAGCTAACGAAAGAAGTCTGAGGCTATGGACTGGTAGATCTACATGAGAACTTCCGCCCCTCCTGAAATCCTTCCGCTGCTAAAAGCATTTCCTCTGCCTCCCACTGCCCTTTGGGAAATTGTTGACAAAAAGACCACAAATAAGAAATGGAGTTTGGCCAGGAATATAGAAATAGGATTTTCATATCTACAGAAGAGGAGAGAGGAACTGTTTTGGTGCATAATGCTAACTATTGAGGACACAGGTGTCCGTAGCATCCTGAAGAGAACAGGACCAATGGACTCAACATCAGATGCAGAATTTGAGCTCAGAGGCTCTATTCACAGGTTGGATGCAGACCACTAGACCATGCTAATTTGACAGAAGGATTTCCAGCCACGCATCTGAAAAAGGTCTAGATTCAGGTCACAGAAAATTCAACTTGCTTATTCTAAAACCAATTTGCAAATTCTTGAGCAATCAAACGTACCACTGAATACTAGAGAATTAAAAACAAAGTGATAAAGGCTGAAAATCTTTATGGGGACTTCCAAGATCCCGATAGACTGTGCCTAATTCTGTGGCCTGTTGGACATCCATCCCGATGATCTCAGGGAATTCCACACTAGGCCAACAGCATGAGCCAGAGCATTCAGTGGGAGAAAAGGAGGGTTCTGGACTGAAGACGAGGATGAAGCAATCAAAGCTTCAAAGTGCAGTAGTCCAGTTCACTTGAGTACTTAGAAAAAGGCAGACTCTTGAAGCTCTCACGGAGTACAGAATAAACCCCTGCTACTTCAGACCAGAATAAACTAGCAGGGAAGACATGTTTAAAGAAATCTTACAAAGAAAAAGTGTATTTCATCCTGGGAAGATCTAGGAATCAAAAAAGATAGTGGAAGATAACATAGTTAAGCCAACATGAACATTTTGTAAAATAAAAGGGATACATTAAAAAGGCCTAAGGCTTTGTAAGGGAAGGCTAGAAGGATGATTATGTGATCTACTTGTTGTCATCTCCATGAAACAAATGAAAATCTTGCACCAGAAAGGTTCTTGGGTGACCAACAAATTTCCAAAGACAGATTAAAAGCCAAACCCACACTACTCCTGCCTTGGTGATCTCAGGTGATTGTACGAGGTACAATCACTATCCTAACGTGAGATAATAACAGAGCAATACAAAGAAAGATGCCGTCTCTGACCATCTTATACTGTTTATAAAGCAACAGAAATCATAATATCATTAAAGTTCTCCTTTACTAAGGTGAGAAGCTACACTGGATCAAACCAGCAGTCTCTTAAGTTTGTTTTCTCCATCCGCCCTGGGCAGTGGAAAAGGTATTTCCAATGTGCTTATGCGGTCAAATGCATATTACAGATGTCAGAGAAGCTCCTTCTAATATTCAGATATGGTATCAGCTCAGAAGCATAAGACTGAATTTTAACCTTCCATACATTCAGAATTGAAAAAAAAACAGGAGTTCCTCTGAAAAAAGAATGTGGAGGCAAATTTCAGCTAATACTCAATTCTAAGTAAACCTTTAAAATTCAGGAAGCGAGGAAACATTCCCTTTTTTTTAAGTCTCTGTACTCCTAGTTCATGATGCACTGGAAATTTTCTTGGATTATTTGGGAAATTCCATTCTATCAAGATAAAAATTTGCTATCTAAATATCATTACTACAACCAGACAGGAATGAGTATTATATTATATAGACCTACTAGATAACCGTAACTGAATTGCAAAAAAAGTAGTTCTAACAGGTAAGATGAAAGGACTAAATCATAAATCTGCTTAACTCTTTGGAGCAGAAGCTGTGTTAGGAGTTGGCATTGGTGCTTTCATCCTATGAACAATAATCACATTGTTTCTTCTGAGGACTAAGGATTTTTTACAATTAAACCAAATTTTCAGTTACAAACAAATTCAAGTCTATGAGGCCATAACTGAACCTGAAAAGACTAATAGCACATGCACACTTTGGAAACTTGGCCGAAAGCTGGTTAAGAACTTTGTTTCCTTATTCTAAGTAGTTACTGTGGTTCAGAAAGCAGACTGGGTGGATCTGGGTGAAAATAGAGAGACATTTCAGTAACTGAAAGTTGAACAGGAACACCAGCCCTTCAGAGCTAACAGTATGTGTGCGACGTTAAGAGCTAGAGCTCCCGGTTGGGGAAACACATTCCTCTACTTGCACACTTCTAACCGATGGAATAAGTGACACCAAACATTTCTGACACCCTCTGAAGGAAAAACTAAGATGCTATTTTATTTCATCAATTCAGCTCGGGCTACTGCTATTCAAACAATTTCAGGCTTTATGGCTTGTTCTTAGTAGAAAATCTAAATACAAAGACTTAAAAATCATTTTTCTGAACACTGAACTGGCTATTGCTCAGTTACTTGAAAATGCTTATTTCATTTGCATCGTTGCAGTAAAATAATTTGTATTCAATTTCAGTATGTTCGATCAGTGCAGCAGTAACGATTCAGAACAACTCCTCCAGCAAACGTGCAGGTGCCCCGGCTCGGGAGGGCGATGCCTCCCCACGGCAGCACACGTGAAGCTCCTCGCGGGCCCCACTCGTGGAGACGCTGCAGTCCCCCTCACGCACGCTGTCCATCTCAAGTCCAAACTGCCATGATTCAGCACTGGTGACAGGACCTGTTTTTGCTTTCAGTGTGATTCAGAACAGCTACTGAGGGGCTGCCCTCCCTTGGCGCTGCAGGGCCCTGCTGGCACGCGGGGAAAACGGGGCACCCAGTGCCCTGGTTAGCGGGTGCAGCTGGAGCGGGTCAGCCGTGCAGCCAAGGGGTCTCTAGGGATTCCCTCTTCTAAACCGGGGACATCCCGTGTGAGTACTTGCAAACCACAGTTATTCAACAGTGTGCTCAACCCAGACAGCTCGGGGCAGATTTGGCAGAAAAGAAAGGACAAAAGCCCAAAGCCCTTGCTAGGCAGAGAGCAGCGTCTTGCCAAATGGGGGCACACCATCTCCAAGGAGAAGGCGAACAGACTTTTTCAATAAACAATGGCCTGACCTGTTTTTGGAATATACATCATCTATGTGCACGTGGGTATATAAACACTCCTCCTTTCCTCCTTTCTCTCCTGCTGTGCAGATGCCCGCTTTCTTACATTTCAGCCTAAATTGTTAAAACTCAACAAATTCCTAAGGATCCCAAAACAGAGACATGATGGGATGGGTGAGGCAACAACTGATGGACAAAACAATCCTACCTTTAACACACCTAAAAATTGAGCTTTAATTTTACTAGCTACCCATGTAAGATGCATAAAAAATGCTCTGACAACAGCTCTAAATCAAGAAAGACTGAGTGGTGAAAATTATCTTTGCAAACGCTGAAGTCATTTTGGTATTACAATACTGCCTAGAGCATATGGCACAAAACACTCGCACAGATTCCAGTATGGTTATTTATTTTTTTCAGCTTTCGGTCATGTCAGCTTTTTCCTGACTATATGTCATTAAAAAAAGAAAAAACTATACATATATCTCCATCCTCTTGGGATACAATTTCCTAAGTAATGAAACTCATCTACTGTATGATGAGCATCTTTTAAGGATGTTCTATCAAAATCCCTTAATGTCAAAATCCTAAGACCGCACTGCAGTCTCAAGCAGCCTTTCAATATGCTGCTCCTTCTCCTGCCTGTTCAAACCTCCATGATGCTCCCAGGGACCAACCAGGACATTTGGTGGTTTTTTTTCCAAGTCGAAGAGGGGCTTCTTTCTTGTAACAAAACTTTATTTCTTGAAGCTTCCCAAAACGTGCCTAATTGAGGTATTCATTTTTGTTAACAAATTATTTTTCTTTTTTTTTTTCTTTTTACAGGTTGTAAAACAACACTGAAACAGATAAACAGGTTCTAATAGCTTCTAGGACACCTACTCTGTAATTAAAAAGATCATATCAAAAATGTTCTGTAAAGGCCAGTAAATTTAGTCATCTTTACAGATTTTACTGCTACAAACAATATGAATTCTCCCAGTTCCTGCAACAAGAATGTTTTATTCTCATATTCATAGAATCATTATGGTTGGAAAAGACCTTTAAGATCATCGAGTCCAAGCGTAAGCCCTTCACCACCCTGCCTGCTAAACAACGTCCCTAAGTGCCTCATCTACACGTTTCTTGAACGCTGACGGGGTCGGGGACTCCACCACTGCCCCGGGCAGCCTCTTCCAATATGTTAAAGTTAGGTGAGCCAAAACACAAAGGAATTCACACCTGGGACATGCAGTGGGACAAAACATACTTAAAGCCAAGCAAGCTGGCACCTTATACCAAGGCTCTGTTGGCTCCAGAAGTTAAGGTTAAAATATTTCAAACTGATTGTAGAGTTGAGGCCTGAGGGTGCCCCAGGCAACATCCTCAAATCTTCATTTGGGATGAAACCATACAACTTCATAGCATCCGTTACAAGAAGCAGTAAGAGGTAAAGACCTGGATTCCCTGCCATGCTCCCTCAGGCCTCATGCACTGGCGTGAGCCACGGATGTGACCATCAGCCTCAACTAGAAGGTGAAGAGAGCCAAACTGCTGCCAAACAGAGCGCCCCTCTGCTCCATCGGCTCAACGCAGCCCTGCTGCACGGGGCGTGATCCACAGTCCTGCTCCTTCAGGGGCCTCCTGGACACATATTCCAGTCAAGCCCTCACGTCAGTTTCAGGCTGTCTATGGTTGAACTTAAAATAAAATAAAAATAATAGAGCTTACACAATGAAAGTGTGATTTGGAGAAAAGCCAAGTGTAGCCAAAATTACTTTATCTGCTTCTCTAAAATACAACCTCCTTTGCTCACAAAAGAAACCATTCATGGGCAGAGATAATACAGTATAATTTGTAGGTCTTTGCAGGTTTCCCCACCTCAGCTGTAAGACTCCCTTCTAGAAACACTGCGAGTCAGACAGAGTTTTTCGCCCCCCTTCCAGTCTTGAATATTCTAAGTCTTGTACAAACGAAACACAAAGAGCTGTGGCACAAGCTTCAGTGTAAGTAACTGCCAAGCAGAAGAGCACTCACTACTCACACAACAGCATCCTCGGTGTAAACGACTACAGGAGAGAATGAGGAATTTAAAGAGGCAGCAGGGGGGTGCGAGCTGCCCCCGCGAGCCCACGGCACCCCCAGCACCATCCTCCTCCTCACCTGCCCATCTGACTGCACTGCTCCCTCCGGAAGAAAAAACACCGTCGGGGTGGAGGCTCCTCCTGAAGGCCTTCAAACCAGGTAAGATATTTACTCAGTTTTGCAAAACGAAATCTTGAAAATAGGACAGTAAAACCTGCCTATGACACATTGCTGAGTTAGGAAAGAGGCATGAGGGGGAAGAACTATGGGCACCTGGATGCCCCCTTACATTGTGTGCCAATGAAAATGGCAATTTGTACCAGCAACCAAGCCCTAAACTGGTATAAACTTCCAGGAGAAGGACGGGACACTGTAAGAAGCTACATTACATTGCCAATATATGGTAAGAGATAGAAAAATAGGACATGAAAAGAAGGAAATGGCATGAAAAGAAGGAAATGACAATAGTACCTTAACAATTGCTACTTTAAATCAAAGGCTCCAATGGAACCAATGGAACATGGTTACAGATTTTAGGTTACTCCACATTAAAAAGCTGAAGAAAAAAGATTTAGAGATCAGCAAAATTGACTGAAGAAACACAGACATCTGAATGAGTAAACACTGGGAACCAGTATCACTAAAAGATAAATCAAAAGGGGTACAGAAATATGAAGCTTTATGGAAAAAAAAAAGATGCACTTGACAGAAGAAGGCAGCTTGAAAATAACATTACTAGTATTCAGAAAGGGAACAAAAACCTTTTTACTACTGCTAGTTTTCTCTTTCACACAGTTTAAACATTAAAGTTCATCGAAATCCCTGATACAAAGCAGTTATGAACCCAGGAACTAAGTGGAATTCAAAACAAAATTAATCACTTCTATGTAAACATGGCAAAGGACATCAGAAAACATGAAGAAACAGTGACATAAATGGGCATGTAACATTAGCTCTTTTTCTTACAACCATTTCTGAATGGTCTCATGCATCTGACATTTATGACATCTAAGATCAAAAATGGAAGGAAAAAACTTACTGTTTTCCTGAAATGTAGGCTACTGACTTCAGACCCAATGTTTCTTCTTACCTAATTATTCCATGACACTCAATTTCCACCTCCACAATGAAACAACAGGTGTACGGTTTTTATATGAGTTAAAATAGCGGCAAACTTAGATAAACCGAAGGCTGAAAAATCAAGGTTAGCAAAAGGATGCCAGAAGAAAGGCAGTGAATCACATAAGACTGCTGCCTATACAGGCACCGGAGTGGTGCATTTTAAACCAATCTGTTCATTCCAGGCAATGTGTATATCGGGACAATTATTTGTTTTCCTTTTTCCAATGTTTAGTCACCATAAAACCCATCTACATGAAAACAGCTTGTGCTTCACAGTTCTGCTCAAGCTCATAAAAAATTAACAGAATGTGAAGAAAGAAACATGATGATGCACAGAGATTATACATCCAAAAGACAAGGTACACAGAGGCCTCACTGAAAACATGCTTGGTTCATTTTCACATCTGCGGTGACATTTGAAGCCTCAAAATCGAATTATAAACTGCATATCAACAGTTGCTAGCCAACATACAAATGAATTGTCTGGGACTTCACTACCTTCTCCTGTGGATCTTACAGAGAATCACATCTTTTAGCATGGGGCTCAATCAGCCCCACAGAACACTCCTACCTCCCTAGCAATGGATAATATGGCATGTACACAATTGCCTTTTAATGTCATATTTATGATAGACTGTTTCCTTCTAATAACTTAAGAAAGAGCATAAACACAAAAAAAAGCAGGAATACTTTAGGTTAAAATTATTGGTGGAGAAAGTACTCCAGAACTGTGCTTATATCACAAGTCTTCATCTTATGACTGATAACTGTGTGAGAATTAAAATCTGATAAGCATCTATAAAAAAGCCTTTTTAAGGATCTTCATTTATTCTCCTTGATTTTCAGAATGCCTATCCTATAACATGTTTTGAGAATAAAAAAATACTGTGAACTGATGCCTATTAACATCAAGGATTGGAGAAGATAAAGAAGAAATCAATTGCAAGTAGAAAATAGCGAGAATAAAATCCTGGTCACCTTTTAAAGCTGTACTTATTTCCTAGCTACCCCTGGTGAAACTAGAAAGAACAAGAGGAGCTTCATAAGGGTAGACACTGTTTTGAGAGACACTTTTTCCTGAACAAAAAATAATTTTTTGTATTTTAGAATTGGGGTTAAAGTAGAAATCAAAGAGCTCTTCACAGATCGGACAAATAACAACTATTCATTGCACTTTTTAGTCAGTGTGCGCTACCTCTTCTAACATTTTGACACACTTGCTGTATCTTTTTGAACAAAATATGTGTAGTTCAACAGTAAATTCTGTAAGTGCTTTGGATTCATTGCTATACTGCAGTTGTCTATACGATTACATTTCCACCTGCTGTTTCACTGTAATTTAATGCTAATTCCCTCATGTTTATATTTGATGCTTTTAATGCCATTGTTTTCTAAGATGTTTCAAAAAAGTATTTACCTCAATGGAACTGTACTGGTGAAATTAAATTAAACAAAACAAAATCTGCTCTGTGAGCTGCTCTGCGGAGGAGGAGGACTAGACTGTCTACAAAATTAATCTGCAACATTCTTGAAGCATATTAGTAAGCAATACACAAGCCAATAAGCTTAAAAAGGATGGAATTACAAACACTAACGAATCATAAGAAGACAGATAGAAACTGAGATTACAATTCGATTAAAGCTCCCTTTCCATTAACAGGGACACTGAAAGCAACTGCACAGCGTGCACCGATTCAGCTCTGTCACAAACCAGGTAAGACTTATGGTGTCAAGATTAATCATTTGATTCGAGTTCGGAATCATTCCTCTGCTTATGTCATTTTGCTCTTCACATCTGTCCTAGCTATTATATACCTGTTTATTTAAAGAAAAGGAACATATGGCTCTGGAGACAGTGAGATAGCAAATGCAGACTAATGGGTACAGCTGTCATGCACAAAAGTCACTCAGGTACATTCACCCATCTGCCTGCTACCTGGCAGAACATTGGCCACCCCCATCTCTAAGCAAGAGACATGTTCCCCCAAAAGATATGGACTTTTTTTTTTTTTTCTTTTATCACTTAATATTTCAGTTCTGCAAAGGTTTTGTTTTCAAGTTAGTTGACCTTCTCAAACAAAGTCATAAACAACCTTGTCAAGTAAAAGACTGCAAATCAAAACGTGCATCTGAAACTCAATTTTCCTATTACATGCATGATTTTCCCCTGACCTGTACCTAGTGCCTTCTTTAACTTAGGGAATTTGTCCTCATCCATGCTCCTGAAGGAGATGAGATTCAGGTGCTTTGCCTACCACAGTTTTCTGTATTGGTGAGTTTGTTATTTATATGTTCCTCGAGTTCAGCTATCCAATGTTTTGGGTGTTACAATTGCTTAGTCAGCTGTCTATTTTAGATTACTAACTGTATCTTTAGTTATGTGGTGCACAAAGAATACATTATAGACTTACTGCAACATATAACAACTACTTGACAAGATTTATTCTATTTTCCCCATTTACGTTATAGGGTGGATGCACTGCTTGTGAGCTGCATGGGCTGTTAAAGTCAGGAGAACTCGAGCTTTGCTGTTGATCTTCCTCTCATGGAGATAAAGTGTTGGGGGAAAAACATACAGTTCTGGCCTTTCGTGTGGACAAGCTCAACCTATTTGCAGAGAAAAAAAATTAAGAGAGACAGAAAGACACACAGATCTTTCAGTGAAACTCAGTGTCAGGAGCAGGACTGATACTCTTGCTAAAATTAGTATTAAAATAAACACACACATTTCACCTAGCCTGGGCTTCTTGTAGGGCTGCAGCCTTCAGTTTGTGCCTGAATTGTTATTTTAAAGAGGTAGCATGTGGATTTTCAAAGGAAAAAATAACTAAAGCAAATTAAGCAACTTGCCAGAACACAGGTTTTACCTATGAACATATATTGCAGGAGGACTGACAAATATCATATTTGGGGGATTAGCACAGACTTTAATCAGATAAAGAGTAAACTGCTTGCAAATTGGCTCCATGTTAGGATAAATTCTAGCCTTACCTTGGGTAATGGTTAGTCAATCACTAGATTATCATTTTATTGCTTGGATTCACTTAACTGTAACATCAATAGTACATTACTGCTGGATTAACGAGGTATTTAAAAAGACTAAACACAATATTCTGGACAAGAGATTAGCAAATGTTAGAAGTAATGATTTTGTTTAATTGCTAGAATATGGAGAGAGGTTGTCCCATGTCATTGTCATTTCAGCCAAACACTGAATTCTTGTCAAAACTTGAAAGATAATTAAAAAAAAAAAAAAAATAGAGAAATAAACCAACACTGGAAAAAAAAAGGCAAGCAGCATCAATATTTATCTTTGAATAGATCTTCCAAACACAGTTAAAGACCATTTGGCTGGAAAAATGGACCACATCAATATTGGTGTAAAAGACATAACTGCATTTTGATTCATTTACAAAAGGCTCACAGATGTGGTTCAGACAAGAGTTGCTCAAGTTGCAAATATGCCTCACTGGCAACCCTCAGCTGTTCTCCAAGGGTAGGTCGCTGCATGGAAGAGCAAAAAAACCCAAAAGACAAAAACCAAGCCATCCCAGGAATACATGAAAAACAGTTTTCACTTAGAGCTAGATCTGAATATTTTTATACTGAACTGAACTGTACTTTCAGGCTGAACTGTTTTTTCAGGAAATTATCAAAGGAAGGTTTTGGATGCCTTTTGATCAAGTTTTGGACAACTGCAGATTCAGTGAAGAGCAGGAGCTGCTGCTCTCAGAAGAGTTAATGCCATTGCAGTTGAGTTGTTTTTCTGGTAGTTCTTTGACCCTGCAACTCAAAATGAAACTCAGGGTGGGATCCAACCCTTCTGGACTGAAACCTCCAAGTCTCAGAGCTCTGCATCAGACTGATTGTGAAAGTGGCTCTTGAAGAGCAAAGCTTTATTCGTGCATTTCCATAATGCCAAGAAGATTCTCACAAATAACTGTATGACATTTCAGTGTCATTCAATTGCTCATTAAACTTTAAACACCTGCCATTTTCCTTAAGCAACCTGTTGACTGTTCAGATTTACTGGCACTCATGGGAGGATCCATGACAAAATGAAAACTGATGCTATTGGGGAAGAGGACTCTTTCCCAGGGATGATCAGGAATGAACCTTTTGCTAGACGTGGGTTTCAACTCACCTCACCTCTTCCTAACCTCTGCAGCACGAACAGCAGGAACAAGCCGCACTTGGTTACACAGCGTGAGACAGCAACAGAGCATTACCCAGAAACCAGTGTTCAGTGACAAGGGTGGCAAGCTCACAGAAGCAATGAGAAAAATAGGTACTTCCAAGCACACATTTCTTTTTTTTTTCCATTTATTGTGACCATTCTGAATAGATGCTCTGGCATGCCAATATCCCTCAGAAAGTTTGATACACTTGCCTATTGCAAATACAGTTTATAGCAGCAAGCAAAAGTGATTTTGCTAGTTTACAGCTTATACTGATTCCTCAAGAGAAACAAGCAGCATCAGCAAAAGAACATTTTTTGTAGCACTATACCTACTACAGCAGTTTTGCCAGTATGAAAGATGTAAATAATCACAGTCCATAGCAACATCTCTATGCTCACACAAATTTTATATGCAAATCTCACCTCAGGTGATCCCATCCTCGTTCCACAAAATTCCTCATTGCTGTGGCTTCCTGCCTTTTTTTCCAGGTTTCAGAGATACTACTGAATCCCAAATCAGTAAAGAGAGTCCCCGAAGAGCTCTCAAACTGTGTAAAACTGAAGTTCAGTGGAGAGCAGGTACGTATTTAGAGCTCAGATTACAAAAAGGGAAGCGGCATCTGCAGCTCTGTGGGAAAACATGAAGCGTTCGTACGAGATAGACAAAAGCTCCAGCCTGAGACGACTGAATGGCAGCCAGGGCATAACCTGAATTTAAAATGATAGTAATTCTCAGACAATTTTTGGTTGTTAATCTTTTCTTTCTCTGTATTTTTCCTTCATTTTTTCCTTCTTTCAGTTCTGTCAAACCAGAAAACAGGGCTATTCTATTTCTTATCTATGTAAAGTTATTTTCAAGCCTTTGAAAGAAAAATTACCAATACTGGAGGATGAACAAATCTAGTATCAATGTAGAGGAGATCTGAAAACACACCTCCAACACAATAAAATTATACACTCCAGAACACAATAAGCAGTTTCAGCAATGAAGGAAATCTAAATAAGATTTTTTTTTTTACAGCTTGAGTCAATACTAGTATTCATACAGTATACAGCACAACCAGCAAACTCTACCATAATTAGGAAAAAAGAGAGAGTTAAGGACAGGCCAGAAATATCTTAATTATCAATGAAATCTGCAGCAGAAGCTTTTGGAGAGGGTCACTTAGATTTTTTTTCCCCTGGGGGTCCTGGATTCATGCAAAACCAATCTCAAAACAGATCAGGCAAACAATGAAAAACACATGGCAGACATCTACAGTTTACAACTGTAAATTCTGGTTTTAGATTGTGACAACTGGTAAAAATTTTCAAAAAATGGCTTAGTCTGTTAATAATCTAAACTCCTCTGAAGACGGCTTTGAAAAATTTGCCAAACACAGTGAGTAAAACTGCAAGAGCTTGCTATGGCACAAAACAGAAGGGCAGCTTATGGTGATTAGGCAATGGAGATCCACAATTAGCCTTCAGTTTAAGGTAATGAGAGCCATTTAAGGCGAGATTTTGAAAAGTTACCCACCATTTTCCATACTTTGTGAAAATCAACAGAGATACTTTACTGAAAGACAATGCATAATCAGTATTACTGTCATGCTAAAACATTAGCTTTACATCACAGCAAGACAGATACTTTTTACAGCCTGTGTATTGCACAAAAACAGAAAAGGAAGCAATTTAGGAAAAAGTAATATTGCATGTGAACCACCCCCCAAAAGTTGAAAGCAGTCAGAACTGAGCTAGAAAGAAAAATACTCAGGCTACTATGAAGGACTTTGCTAAAAGAAAAGTGTTGAATTCACATATAGTATTATTTTATGATCAGACTTGGCCTCATTCAAATAAATAATCTCATTTCCATCTGCTTTGGGTCACCCTGACACTTTTTACGATTTGTACAGCCTTACACTGATTAAATGGCTGGAAAACCAAATGTATATTTCAAGTAAAGCACCTGTCCCCCATTATTTTGGATGATTTAGGCAAATCCTTGAGCATTCCTGTGTGTTGGTTATACACGCTCCAGCTACACGAGACGTTTACAGCTGAGGAGGAGGATGCTCCGAATAATCGTAGAGGTAACAGAAACCATCGGACCTGGGGATTCTGCAGGGAGGATACGGCAGCTGTGCTAACGAATGGTCCCAGTCTCCAAAGGCCTACATCATTTTATTTGATCGGACACCAAGAAGAGCATAATGGAGAACCAGGACTGATGAACTCAGCACTGTGGAAAACTATTTTTGACTGCATAAATTGAGCAGCATTTAAGAAATGCTTGTTCTTAAATTTAAAAAAAAAAAAAAAAACTATCTAAAAGCATGTATCTGAGGTGTGATCCAATTAAACAAACAACAGTGAGAAAAGAAAGAGACATTCATTGCCCCATATTTTTTCCAGGCCATTTCCATGTCCTCGATGTAAGCAGACATGGCAGCCGTTCAGGTCCTTTCTCTTAGAGAGCTGTGCAACAGTCCAAACATCGCCGTCCCAGAAGCCAGAAATGTTCACCAACAAGGAGGTGCTGCTTGGGAAGCTCCCATCTCCCGACTAAGATGTTAATCTCAATCTGCTTTGAACCCCTCCAAATTGCTGTGGACAGTTGCATTTAAAAGGAAAACTGTTGATGATGTGACTCTCTCTACCAGCCCGAGACGAGCTCAGGAAACACCGTGATGCCCGGCTTGCTGTCACAAGCTCATCCCTTCTGCACCTGCTAGCCACGGCTGATGAGATCACTCACCAGGCTGTCAACATGAAAAATATTACCCATCAACACACAGAAGCTCCTGGATCCAATGCGAGAGCTTACCTCAAGCTACATGGGTGCCTTCAGAGATCTCCTGAGATTGGTGTGCCAGAGAGAAGGGATCTATAACATTTAGGATTTGGGAGCACTCTGGCTCAGCCTGCAATATAGTACCAAGTGTGATTGCCCACACTCAAAAATGAAATGGGAGATACTCCTCCTGAAGGAGGAATATTTGCCTATTTTCCTCCCCACTCAGAGGTCAATTTGTTTCAACATTCATCCCAGCTAATTGCACCTCAAACAGCCCAAATCGTTCCTTTGCGGGATTAGCCTCTACATACAGCCCAAGAGCAGGCACCACCTTTAGTTTTTGGTATTACGGAGATGTAAAAAAAAAACTATATTAGAAAGCCTTTTCCTTACAAATAAAAGTGCTGCAGTGCATTTCCCCCTATCAGTTAGACCTAAGGTCTCTCATGAGACACATCCTCCAACAGCAACTCTCTCCTCCTCTTTCCTCACCCTCAGGCAGGCTGCTGCTGAGACAGCATGGCACTGCTTCTGCAGGAACCAGAGGAGATCACTTTTAACCAAGCAAAGCAGTATCAACAAGCGGCCACAATTTGAAGCAAAGAGCTTCACCACAACTTCACTAAGACAGGGAACAGCTCCGGAGCATGGGACTCAAGAAATTGGCCAAAAAAGGCCATTTGCTAAGCTGTGCTGCAGACCACACAGCCTTGGTCAAGCTGCTGCTTCTGTCGTTCGTCTCGATTTCTTTTGGGTGCAACACATGTCATATCTTTCAGGTCAGAAACATTACGGAATCAAATCAATTAAGGGCCATGAAGCACTGGGCTACAGAAGCACTGTGTAATAATCACAAGGGAGACCACCAAGGGGTTACAACTGTTTTCAGCATTTCAACAGGTAATTGAGCACTAACTGGCCAAAGGTAAAGTATTTTCCATTTCTTTCAGGACCTTTTTTCAGCTCAGAAAGCACAGGATTGACAAGTATGCCTAGCTGCAGTGTTAGGGTCCTAGCCCTACTCCGGCCGCCGAGCAGATGACATCAGTTTCGAGAACTGTCACTTCAGCCCCTTCTGCGAGCACTAAATTGACTCCAAGCTCCTGCATAAAGCAAGAGGGACGGTCCCTTCTAACTCACTTCATCAATGGTGCACACTGATTGTGAAATGCACTTAATGAAGGGTGGCCATCGCTTACGGGAACAAGCTCACACTTTAATACCTACAGAGCTTAACAGGAGCTCTACACATGCAGCAGGGAGAGAAGGGGCTGAAAAAGACAAGCAGGACAGAACTGAGCAGACTCCATATTTTTCCTTGCATGTACAAAGGAGAGCAATTTTTGCAGTTTTAAAAGTACTAGCAGTAAGTGAAGAAAAAAACAAAAGCAAAAACACTTGAAACCAGGTTAAACATGCATTCAAGTGGAGGTAAGAAGCCACTTGGAGCTCTTACAGACCCTAAGCCCAGTCGACAGGTCTGATAATTTTAAAGGTCTAATTCCATTACAGTATCTGGCAGCCTGCAAGGGCACATTTTACTAACCATAGGCCACCCGGTCATGATAGATGTTGACAGAAAACATCAAAGGTTAAGTAGATGTAGGACTATAAAACATTCCAAGCTGCACCGTGCCAGCCACACTAGCAAACACGGTGCTGTTCAGCTCGAGAAAAATAACAGTTGGTTCCTTCTTGACAGCAATCGTGGGTAATTCTAGAAGAACCAGGTGTCCAGGAAGGTTCGTGTAGGGCATGGTCACATTACATAAAAATCACCTTTTTATATCAAATTCCAAATTCTACATGTTACTTAAAATTTATCAAGTGCAAGCTTGGATCAATTAAATTTGGCAGGTTGAGAAAATACGCCTGTACAATAAATTTCACGAGCTGCCTTGAGCAGGGAGCCCGTGCAGCTGCTGCAGGGCTACAAATGGTGCAGGTTTCCACGGGACCAGGTGGGAGGAGGGTTCACAGACGCTTCAAGAGCGGCTGCGGGTGGGTAACCCTGCATCGTCCTGACGTGCAGCAGCAGCACTGAGGCCCACATGGTCATCACCATCTAAGCCAGTAGCCAGAAGGGTTTAGGAAGGGACCATGATAATCTTTAAGTCCCTCACAAAACTTACCGAAAGCTAACGGAGCTCTCACTGGAGGTTGCAGGGTACCCTTCTGCAAGGCCTGAGAGCGTTCATGCTACACGTTCACGCAGCTGTAACTCTGATGTGTCACTTGGATGGGTCTTTCCTTAAAGGAGTTCAGAGAGAAGGAGAACTGCCAGCCGCAGAGCACGAACCTTACCGCTGTCATTGAACACCAAACCTAACATTGCACAATCCTAAACTGGCCAACGGAAAGGACAGGGACACACGGATGTCTGCTTCAGACAGACACAGAGCACCTGTAGGAAGGCTCGAGCTGTTGTTCTGTATACGTTTTTCTACATGGCACTACAAGAAAATTCACCAGCAATTTATTTTTCTCATTTTAAGAGCTCTGCTGAGTAATATTTAGCGACATAAAAATTTGCCACCTCCACAAACAATTAAATTAAAAGCTGTTCAATATGTAAGGAGGGCAGAGGGATGACTCCCGACCAAATCTGACATACAACCAGTTCGCTAATTTGGCAGTGAGCCAAAGTAAATGGAATGGGCTGGCTACAGGTGCAGGTAAATGCCTCAAAAATAGACATCAATGAGTCAGTCCCCTGTAACGGTTTAGATTATACTCATTTAACAAGAAGGATGTCTCTGCCTTTGCAAAATGACTTGCTAGTGCCTGAAGTCAGCTATTTTAAGTCAGCACTTAAAATGGGACTTGAAAACTTCCTCTTTCTGGCCTCTTATATTCTCCTCATTACTCCCACAGAAATTAAAAATTGCATCTTCCTTCTCCTTTGCTTATTGCAAAATATATAATCCAAAATTACAAGGGCAATATGTAATAACGACCAAAGAACTCTCCACGATCAAAACCGTCTCCCTGAGAAAGGAAGTTCCCCCAACGCCTCTTCCAGATGGGGAGAGGAAGGAAAAGCTTGCTGAAGGGCAGGCCACCCGCACGGCCAACATCCCGCTCTGACTACGTAGACCAACGCAGTTGTGTGGGCAGGTGAGAACAGGGCGTCCTCACGGCGGATTATACTCATTCCTTACAAGTGAGAACAACACCATTGATCCCAAGAGCTCTCAGTCTTAAGCACTTGTCCAAAACGCAGTCTTTGGCCGTCCCATCTCTCTGCTCCAACACCGTCACCGTCTGAGCCCAGCAATAACAAATGCAAACCTAACTACATGTTTAAAAGAAAATCACCCTCAAAGGCAAAAGAATAACATTTAACTATACTTAGCCATACATTTAAGGCCAAGAACATCTCATGGTTTAGAAGTTTCCTCCAGACTAAACTCTCCATTTCTGTATTGCCAGAAAACCAGCAAGAACGCGTATGATGAAAACGCAGGTTAAGAGCTAGGCAGGCCCGCGCGAGTGCACGGTTCTACAAGCATGGCAGCTTGTTACTCTCAGCATAGAAAGAGCTTTTACACGTTTGCAACCAGACGTGATAGCTGAGCACATAGCTGAGAAAACATGTATGATAAACCACAGCCAAAAGCCAGGTCTGCAGAGAACCCCGGTGACAGCGGCAAACTTCCCCAAGGTATCACCAAATTTACTAAAAAAACCCAAGGGCTGTGACATTACCCTGTGGCCAGTCTGCCCGAGCAGGATGATTGGAGGCAAACTACTGACAGCAACGAAATGACAGTGCAGAGAAACCCCAGCAGCAAACCCCATTAACAGAACCAGGGAGACCTCCGAGCTGCTCAAGGCAGCCACATAACACTCTGTGATCAATAGGAGCAGATACAGCTGGCAGATCAAGCAGGATCAAGACTACATAAGCCACTGCAATCTGTATGAATAAGTAAATCATGACAGGCTCCTCTGAAAGCCTTGGTGTTAGGGCAATGCTTGAAAAACACAACTTTCTCAGATGGATAGTGCCCGTGGATAAGACAGTGAAAGCAGCAGCACTGTTAATAACCTGCTGAGAGCTCTGGCTGAAAAATGGATAAATAAGTGTCAATGCAGAACATTATTTTTCTCCTTTTCCTGATACTAATACAGAAATACTGCAACTTGTGGCACCTGTTAAATGTGCTGGATTACCAAAACAAACAGGAGGTCAGGAAAGCTGGTTACGAGTACTGAAAAGACAGTCATAAGATAAGTGTCTATTAACAATCTTTGATATATTCTTGTACTTTAAGAAAGAAAACACCCAAGAATATGTAAAAATGTATGTTTTTACAAGCATTCCAGGTTGCCCCATTTCTGTTTCCACTGACCATCAGGCTAATGTGATTTTGAAAATCTACTACAAATTGTATTAATAGCAAGTATGTGAAAGAACAGCACATCCAGGTATGGTACAGTTGTTGGTTTTTGTTTCCTTTTTTTCTCTGCTTCCAGGATTTCAAGACAAAGTCCATCCTGCCCACCTGCTGAAATGATATTTAAGTAGTACTGAGGAGGTACAAAGAACACCAAGTATCAGCAAGCAGATTCACTTAGAGGAATTAGAAGTCAATAAACAAAAAAGGCTATTCATCAAACTGATGAGAGCTGTATCTCAGTCTCAATAAGCAACAGGCACTAGGAGCCTAGCTGGATGTCTGAACATTTTGTTGGCGTTTATAAAGACAACTGTGACTAAAATTACTTTTTTTTTTTTTTACCTGGAATGGATAAAAGTGTCACCAGTGGCACTGGATTACTGTCAAGAGAATGAGCCCAGCAAACTAAAAATTAGCATTAATAATATCCTACAGAAAATGCACTGCATTTGAGAATGATCCTGGTTAAAAACTGTATTGCAAGTAGGCTGTGTGGCAGCCTCCGACACCGCTGAAGTAATTACTGTCCCGGTGTCATTCGTTTCATTTTATAACTATGCCTTTATTTTCAGCAGAAAATTCTTAAGGGAGCTTCTAATTAAAAAACAGGAAGAAACAGTCTGTGTTCTTCCTGGGCCTCTGTCTCTTTACTGAATTCTCAATGAATAAGCCCATGTACGTGCCAGACTGGCTGGCTGCTTTCACATCGATGACGAACAATATGTGCTCCTCACCACGTCCTAAAAGCTATTGCTGCTTTGCTTTATTGTGCGCTCATTTATCTCTAGAAATTTTTGAACCATACGCTTGATTTGACGGCTAGCTTATCTTTCCATAATTCAGTTTTAAAGGGTCTGTTCAATGATACCAAATTGTTTTGATACTGAGGCAGCTGATTTTTAGGCATTTACTTGCCCTCACAGGCCTTGCTTACGCTTACCAGCCTCCTTCTAGCCTGACCCCTGGTGTCTTTCAAATTGGCCTCTGGCGAGGGACAGAAACGCAGCAGGGAGGTGGGAGAGTTGATCTCCATATCCACTTAAACCCTTCTTCAAACTGGGCAATACTCTAAATGCCCCTAAATTTTTCCCTTGGGCTGCTTGGTGCTAGAGAGCCCCTCTTTGCCACTGGGCCAGTTAAAACCCCAGCAAGGGCGGTGGGATGCTGAGATACAAAGCAAATAGTGTTTTACGAGTAGGTATACCAGGTAGAATTTCTGTTCCTGTTATTCTGGAGAGGTAGCAGGAGGAAAAGCACCATGGAGCTCTAGGAGACTCAGAGCACAGGCAGCTTGGGCACTTGTTACAACTATGGGTTTTCTGGCACTCAAGGCTACGCCTACACTGCAACCTGTGCTGCACCAGCCAGGTGTCTGATGCAGCACTCGGTCTGCTCTGTCCACACTGTGCTCCACCAGACTCTCATCCCAGATGTGATCCGTCGGCACCAGTTTGGGCACCTCCGACCTGCAGCGCAGCAGCAGCTGGGCAGTGCTGGGAGAGAGCCGCTTCTCTCCAGCACCCCCTTAGCAAAAGCCCTTCTGTTTCCAGGCAGCTGCATGCCGTGCCTAACAGGGCTTCCTCGACGGATTGCACCAAAGATAAACCAGAAGCTCCATTTGCGAGAGCAGCCACAGAGGAAGGTATTTCCTGTGGCAGTTTCTTCTCCAACAGAGAGGAACAAAAACGGAGTATCTCTACTGAGCTCTTGAGAATATCAACTCACACTTTAGAAGGGCTCCATCTGGGAAGGGTTTGCAGGTTGTTTTTTTTTCTCCCCTCTGGTTAGCTCTTTTGAGTCTTTCCTGCTTAATGCCATTTTCTATCTTGCATCTTGGGAGAAAAAAAAAGTTACAAATGTAAAATCCCATGCCGTGACACTGTCCTGTTGGTTGTACTCTGCTAAGATTCGTTGTTGCTGTTGATCAGCAGATAGCCTTTGGCTGGTCTTCTGCTCATGAGAAAGTGGGACCACTGCAGCCAAGGCGCCTCGCGCTCTCCCAGTGACGAGCGAGGCTGGCAGGGAAACTTCGGTGTCGTCAGCTCAACGCGTGACGCAGATGGGTCTCAGCTACGCAGCTAGTACCGCGTTTCCCTGAAGTATGAAGCAGCTTTGCTGTCAGGACTCCTCAGACTCTCATATATTTGATGCTTGCACCTATTCTACTCTGAATTTGTAAAAGTGCAAAGACTTAGGAGAAAGTTTCCAAACTTGCTCTCAATCAGCATTTTCAGTTGTTACCATTAAACTACACCCAGCACATTCAGACTGTGTCTTTTCTGGTGACATGTCGCTGTGCTTGCAGCTCCTTTTGAAAGGGATGAAAAGCAGAAAGAGCCCTTAAATTCACCTTAAATACTTTTACAAAGCAAAGTTTTCATCCTACTTTCAAAGCTCTGAACCTTTGGTAGAACTCTTTTGCTGGCTTAAATTCAACCCAAAGTGCTATTGATGGAGATCTTTCGTAATAAATTAACAAAAAACCCTTTTCTTCTAAACTTCTACTCAAACATTTAACTGCCATCTTGATTTAAGAAGTAAGCAAAAAGAGGAACAAAACTCTAAGCAGATTTATGACAGTACAGAGGAAATATGCTTTTGCTTAGCTGAGAGGAGCTTCTACTTTATCATATTAAAAGTTCAAGATGTTGGTAATTAATGTCTTTACAAATGTAATGCCAATAAAATTCTTTGAGCAATAAAAATCTTTGAGTAATTTCAAGTGAATCTTAATTTCCCTTTTCGCTTTTCAGGTATGCTCAAAATCATTTCGGATTGCTAGTTCAACCAACCAGCTCTGTCCAGACTGAGGTCTCCTCAGCAGCGCACAGGCGCTAGCTGGTTGTCAGACAGTGCTTGGCACCGACTCACCTCAACTCAGCAGGTAGCTTGAAGTCAGTGCTTGCTTGGACACCCACTGCAGCGGGCACAGGCTCAGACACTCTCTTTTTTAGAAAAGGCCACTTTGGTGCGACCCACGCGACAGGGAGGTGCTGTCTGCAGTCACTTATCTCCTTCCCCAACAAACCATGTTGTTGGTGTTTGCAAGATGCAAAACATTTGATTTGTAAACTTGCCAACTGTGTCAATCTGATGTGCTTAATTTCTGCTGTGAATTATCATTTGCTGTGTTATTCAGGTGTAAGTTCATATTTGCTTTACTCCAAATAACCAAAACAAAACATAAAACGATATTCCCTGCGGCATGTACGAGCTCTCACAGTCCACTCCAGCATCCCTAGTCAAACTTTCTGACAACTCTTTTCACCATTTGCGAATTAAATAACAAACCCAGCTTGTTCTAGGAAGGCAAACAAATCAACAAGTCACTTATTATTAGCAAACATGATGGCCAAAATACTTTTCAGCTTGACTATCTGGGACCGACGGTGGCATTCATACCTTTTCGGAATTCTTTTTGAAATTGCTTGCCTCAGATGTGCACTATTTGTGGGTTGGGCATGGCAAGCTCTTTATAAAGAGAGGAAAAAGAAATGGTGGCAGCAGGGCTGTCGCCTGCAGAACGGCACGTCACATTTTTACAGTGCCAAGCAAGCGAAGGCTGAGGAAAACACCACGGAGAGTTGCTGTCACGTTCTGGTTTTGCGCTTGCAGGCAAAAATAAACGCGGATCTTGCAGGAAATGGAGGGAGGCACCGTCCACGCGGAGCACGGGGCATTTCGGTGCGCCGCGAACCCGCGGGCCTGCGGGTGGGCAGCGCTGTGGCACCCCGGGGCCGCCGGCGTCTCCCTGCGCCACACGCAGCGGCGCTACCCACAATGCACCCCCGGCCCGGCACGCGCCGCCGCCGCCGCGCGCTCCTGCGCGGAGCGAGCGCACACGCGCGTGCACGCGCCCCCGCCCCCCGAGAAGCCAACTTACCCGCGAGTTACGCTTCATTCAGAAAACTCGTCTTCCTCTGCTCCCCCTCCGCGGCTCTCCTGCCTCGCTCCGGCGGCGGAGAGGGGCCGCGCTCGCCCGAGAGCCCTTCTAGGCGGCGAGCATCTCGCGCAGAACAAAGGCAGCCGGGGTCGCCTTCATCGCGGCACCAGGCAGCCGGGAGCTATTTCCGAGCTTGTTCTCTCTCTGCCCCTCGGAGGGCACCCTGCTCTGCTGCTCCCTCTCTCTCCTCTTTGCCTGTCCAGCTACTGCACAACACACATCAATTATTCATTGCTTGTCTCCCGGTTTCCAGGCAAAACCAATCACAGATGGAGTCTTGCTAATGGGCTCATGCCGTACTTGCCAACAGGCTATTTGTGCTCAAGCTACAACCCTCCAGAGACAATAAAGAGAATCGGGTTAAGCCTTGAAACTTCACACATACGCGAGCAGACCTAAGACAGCAATATACATGTAAGCATCCGCATGACATTGCTTCGGAGTACGTCTTGAGCACGCAGCCGGGAAGAAGGCTGCTTTAAATCTTCTGAAAGGGTTTTAAGAAAATCAAACGCTAAGGAAAAATCTCACCTCGGCTGCATGTTACTGATATTGATGGCTTTCTTTTCTGTCTCTAGTGATCCATCTCCTGCTTCCCCATTACACATCCCTCTCCCACGCTCCCGCACCCAGGCGCACGCATGCACACACACACACACGCACGCACACGCGAGGCAATCACAGCCACTTTGCCAGAAGGGAGAGAGAGGGGGAGAGAAACAGAGAGGCAGAGAGAGGAGGAAAAAAAAAAAAGCCCAGGCAGCTCACATTTCAAACTTGCAAGGAGGGGTGGTGCCTAAAACACTAGGACAAAGCCTCCGTCTCTGGCATCCAGCCAAAATACTGAAATAAATCCCCCCGATCAATTAATTGGAAGCAACACTTGTTCGCGTCTGCATAACAAACCATTAAGGGCACCGAGGCTGGAAAGTCTTTAGATCGGGGAAGCCGCGTACACTTGTTTCCCCCCTCCCCTGTTTGCTGAATGCTGGTGACTAAATCCATCAAACGAGGCACGCTAATCAGCGGCCGCCCGGACAGCGAGGGCTCCGCGACGGGGCCCGCGGCTCCGCTCGGCATCCCGGGGCTCTGGAGCCGTGATCCTGCACTGCTCCCAGACGCTGTGGAAGGGGAAACCGAGGCGCTGAGAAGGGGGCTGCGCATCTCATCCAGGCCACGGGAATTGCTGGAGCAGGGCGCTCGCCACCCCCATGTCTGTCCATCCCCACAGCTGTGGGGTTCAGACCTTTGGCTTTCTGGCACTCGCTCCTCCTGTCAGCAACCCCCCTCCATGCAACTCTGCGCATCTAGAATTATACCCAAACCATTTAAAATAAGTTTCACGTTTCAAATTGAGCTACAACATAGCCTCTTTCATAAACCCCTTGGTTTAAAGGCTTTAAATTGACAATATCAAAGAGAGAGAGGAAAAAAAAAAAACACACACACACATACACAAACAAACAGGAAGCCAATGTGACATTTATTTTTCCTGCTCAGAGGGAAAACTGGCAGTTTAAGTTGTGGCCGACCAAGAACCAGCCTTTTCCTGACACAGCCTCCTGCGGTAAAGAGCCACTTCCTTCCCCAGCCCGGCCTTCGCGAACGCACCGCCACTTCTTAAAGGCGCCCGAGGGCCCCGCGAGAAAACCAGCAGAAACAACAGCAAGGGCTTAAAAAAAGAAAAAAAGAGACAGAAATAAAAACAGCAACATGGCAAGATTCCTCTCAGTGAAAAAAAAATGGCCTCAGCTTTCCCTGCGCTGTTTACAATCACTTACCCGTGCTTTTTAAGCACCTTAGCAGAAAGCCTCTGCAACATGACAGATCGGAACAGCAACCTATCACAGATATCAAAGCGCAGCTTTTCCCTGAAAAACGGCTCCATAAAACGGCACTGTCAGATTTCGTGTTTATTTTGTTCCCAGCGAATCCCCTCCAAACCAGAGGGACGTGCGTGTGCTTTCCTGCCGGCTCCCGCTGCCGGGGCGCGGGATGCTCAGGGTCAGGCTGCCGCGAGGGCCGTTCCTGCCGCTCCCCAGCCCGCGGGGACGCCTCTGCGGTCTCAGGGCTGCACAAGGGCCACCGAGTAAAGACTCTCCAGCCAGCGTGGCTGCTCCCGGTGGCACCACGCGCTGCCTTGGGCCTCCAGAGCCTCCTGGCGGGCCACCCGCTGCGGGAAGACCTGTGCTAGGTGTGCGGAGATCTGGGTGAAGTCACGCAACAAATCCAAGTGTACCATTACTTCCAAGGGCGGCGGATGGGACGTGAGATTCAGGCACACACGAGAAGAGCACGGTACCCTGCGACACCGCTCCCAACACCTCCAGAGTGGGCAGGCGCTTCAGGGAGGCGCACGGGTTTTACACGACACCGTTCAGGACTGGCAAAGCAACAAGAAAAATGCCAATAATCCCCAACAGGGATCAAAATCCCGACTACCGTATCTTCACTGGGGGTAGATTTCATGATTGCACCTGGAAGACAACTGTGACAGTTTTTCCCCTATTCTACTTGTGCCTGGAGCCTATATTTGAATATAACTATACAGAAATCCAGACACATACAGTGTGCATTTTGGGATAGTTTCACATTTCAATCCACTTGGAAAATTTGTACAGCTCTTCAGCTATCATGGCGCTATTTGCATTTCAAAAAACAAACAAGGCAACAACAAGAAATAAGACAGTGTGAGGTCATCAGAATTGAGACTGGCTCCCTCCTTGTATAAGCCTAGATTAATCATGTTTTCTTAGAGGTGAAAAAAAACATTTTATCTATATAGAGAAAACTTATATTCCCCATCTTCTGTGTGTTTCTTTTCTCTCTTTAACTCTCATTATACATAAGAGTATTGCTCTTCTTCCCCTCTGCAATGAAATGCACTTTCTAGTGTAACAGCAAGTTTCTCTCTCAAGCTGCCTGTCTTTTCAGCGGAAGTGGTTTAGAGTAGACAAATCACTTATCTAAAAATTATGTACTTACTTCTCCTTTGACAAATCTTCAGCAGGTTTCTAATCCCACCCTGCCACTTGAAATATCACTTTCTGTGATGACATTTGAGTCACAGTTGTCAGAAGCATCAGGCTCTGTAGTTAAATGGATTAAATCACACTTCATAGCATATAGTATTTTGAAGGAGGAGTGGTTTATCATTTATAGAAATTAATCATAACAGTTTTTTCTCTAGGGCAAATTCCCAATCATTTTTAAAGATTACTATGTTTAAGCCCCAGTGACAGCAGTATGTCAAACTGCATCCCAGGGAAGGTTGTCTCAGGCAGTGATAACTATTAACAGGGCTCACTGCAGACAGATGCTACCGGGGGAAGCCGGGCTCATTGGCCCTCTTCAGTGATATTGTAAAAAATAATGGTGATATTTCCACCAAGGGGAAAAGAAGGAAGGAAGGGCAGCAGAGGGCAGAGTTCAAACCTCTAGTCTGGATGCTTCAGCATCAAATATGCGGTGTGGTATTGGGGGACATCCTCATGTCCCGGGGTGATTTCATCATGAAAGGTGAGAAGAAGTGATAGCAGGAAAAAAAAAGAGAAAGAGAACTTAAAGAGAAAAATAAGGAGTAAGGAAATTGTCTTCAAGTGGTTATAATATCAATTATTGCTAACTGAGCAATGCAAATTTGGTATGACCGAAGATTTAAAGGTTGATCTTGAAGACCAATCTTTATTCACAAGACTTTTGCTGCTCAAGACAGCAGGAGTTTCCCACAGCATTTGTCTAGAGCAGACTATTTGCTTAAGCATTAGGACCCTGGATATGTATATATTTTATTATTGATTCAAAGGATTCAAAAAACTCTTCAAAAGGCTTACATTATATATTTGTAATACACCGAATACATGGATCAGTGGCCTTGTGGATTTTTCCTAATGTTTCACAGTAGGCCGAGTCAATAGAAGCTGTTATAAATCACAGGGCTGCATCCCAGACAGAAAGCAATGAAGTACTTAAAAAAAAAAAAAAAAAAAAAAGATCCTTTGACTCTGCAGCAAGTGTCTTTCATGCATAACCCACTTTCCCAGGATCAAACCAATTCCATCCAGAGAGAGGTGTGAGAGGAAACCCTGTGTAAAAAGCAAAATAAAAAACACTGTCTTATGTGGTTTAGTCCTGTCTCCTTTCTAAGTCTGGGACTATTGCATTGCAGAGCTTACTATGACTGAAGTTCTTACCCTTCGCTCCCCTTCTCTGTCAAGTTTTAGAGAACAAAGGCAGGAAAGGTGCAAAAAGCAACACAGCATTTTCCTTTCTCAGGCTGCTGCTCTTGAACTGCCCATGACTGCTGTTTGCGTGTTCCTGTGTTATCAGAGCCTTTTGAAGAACCATAACGAGAATGTGGCTGGAAATGCCAGAACATTTTGGATCCATGCAAAAATCTTACTGCAACACTCAGTCTTCTGAAAGGGATCTGTGGATTATTTAGCATTCTGAAACACAGAAATGTTACTCCAGTAAGAAAAATCTTTCCTTCAAAACTATGCAAAGGCTCAGGACAGACTTGTAAACAGTAGTGACAAAAATCTCTCTCACTCGACATCATCTTTGGAAAAGCAAGTCTACCTTAAAACCACCTATTAATGCGGAATGTCGCAATTTCTAATTTCCTTCCTTCCTTCCGCCTTTTTGATTAAATGCCTTTACCACTCATAGGAAAACAAAAAGATCTCTACAACTACAAGGAGATACGGAAAAATACAGAATTATAGAACAAAGTCGCACACATCATGTTTGTATCTTTGGTTCTGTTCAGAGTTCTACTTTTAAAGAAAAGTGAGTGGCAGAAGTAGCCCAGCCACGCAGAAGTACAGAATACACGCAGTACACTGAGGACGAATCACACCTGTAACTCAGTATGACAGACAGATCTCACACACACTTACTACCATGCAGAAAAAAAAAAATCACTGCACAGTGATGACATGGGGATAGAGTTGTCTCCATCACTCTTTCACTAGCAGCAGAGTTACTACGTGTGCCTCATATGACTTTCCTCCTTTGCTCCTAGAGAATTCTGTGGAAAGATCAAATGTCAACCAAGGTATGAAGTTCTTCCTTTCTTTTAGTATATCTGTTTTTCTAGAAATTGTAATTAATGTTTAAAACAAACACACACACGCGCGACAGATATTTGTGACATGGGAACCTTTTCAGATAGTTCCCCTCCAACTCGTAAGCAGACTGGAGCATTGCACAAATATTCCTGTGCTCAGTTTTGCTTTCACGGCATTTATTGATGCTTGGCCTGGAGTTTGTGACACCTCTTCTAGTGAATTAGACAGAAACAGAGATTAACTGAAGCTTTTTTTTCCATACTAGCTCCAAGTCTGCTTTTCAACAGGGCAATCAAGGGGTTTTCTAAAACATGTCTCCATGTTTTTCATTAACTTTGATCAGTTAGTGGTTTTGTTTGTTTGTTTGTTTGTTTGTTTAAATGCAACAGGTCTTCCAAACTGACAAATTTTCTCATACACATGAGAAATCTTAAGACTGCTAACACTTTGAGGGAAAATCTGGGCAAATAATGTGTTGGATTTCATACTAATTTTTCAAGGTTCCTATGCCCTGCAAAGGATTTAAAAAAATGTCAGATATGAAGCAAGGCTCTTAAATGCAATGAGGATTAGCCTACTTCTATTCCTAATTAAGTTTTATTATACATTTTGATAAAAAATACTTTTTTTTTTACATTTAGAGTCAAAATATTTGTTATTTCTGAAGATAGTAACTTGCAGCCTTGCCTCTCCCTGACGGGGCTTGAAAGGGGAAGAGGAGGCAGCCATGTGATCAGGCTTTGGGGCTAGCAGGGCAGCCCTGGTCAGGCTGAGAAAGATGGAGCTGGAGTAAACAGGGAGCCCAAGGCTGTAAAGCAAAAGCCCTGCCAGGTTCCTGTACTGGGCACTGTAAAAAACAGTTTTTAACTGCTATCAATGCAGTCCATTACTATCGATTATATCAATAGTGCTCATTAAGAGCCCAGGAGGATAAACCCTTCTTGAAAATACTCAGTCTCAATGGCTATTTCCCCTTGATTGCTCCTTTCCAGGCTATAGATGTGTTCAGCTCCGGCTGCCACTGCCTTCTCCCTGTTCCCTGTAAAGCTCTGAAAATAACCTCGACCCACGCGTTACCCAAGACCTCTGTGGAGCCCAGAGAACCACCAAAAGCACAGAGATTTGCAGTAGTGCCAAATATAAACTGTAAAACAGAGCAGTATGAAATAAATAAAGAAAAAGGAAGATTGATCCAAAGTCACAAATTAAAGTTACAAACTGGTGGCTCTGCACCACCGTCTTGGATAGCGTCCCTTCTGGAAAGCAAAGACATTCCTCACTTGGAGCCCAGCTCGTGCCTCTAGCTTTGTGTTTAAACAAATCTATGTACCATCAACATACACTTTTCATATCAAATCTGCCAGAAAGACATACAGAGTTATTTTTAGCGGATTATGTGATACAGTACAGTTTTGCTTACAACGTGGCCTAATAAGGCAAAATGTTCTTGGTGCCGAGCAAATGCTGTCATTGTCACTCTTCCCTCATAGCCTAATCAATGTCTAGGAGCATCCCTTATTTTTTTCCCACTTTCTGTGAAAGATTATTGTATTAGCAACAAGCCAGAACAAGGGAGATCTTTATTGTTTTGTCCATTTTGATTATCAAATATACAGTGACGGCAGGAAAGGGAAATGGTCTGAAGAGTTTTTGCTTAGATATACCAAGGCAACAGCAGTTTGGGCAGATAATAATTAAGAGAGAAAACAGTGTAATTTCCTCTCTTTCTTTCCGAAGTCGTCTAGGTCTGGCCCCCTCTGCTCCAGGTTCTGAGGGCCCCACTCTCTCTGCAGTGTGATGCCTCCTTCCACATGCTGGCAGTGGAACAAAGCAGTAAAGTGGCTGTAAAGGACTCTCAGGGAGCATGTGTATGCCTAAGTATTGGCAAGCATCTTAAAAATGAAAGTGTTTTAAAATCCAGATTTAGATTACTCAGAATATGAGCAAAATGCTCATTTTGGCGTTTTATTGCTGGGGGGAAATAATTCTGTAACAATTTATGAGAACGAGATTAAAAACAGCAATTAACACCGTCTTCTCTCTTTAGTAATTATTCATATACCTGTTTAGCTGATTATAAGCCATAGCTCCAGGCTGTCTGCCTGCATTGCTAGGACACAGACAGCAACCTCTGCTAAATTGACTCCACTGGCTATGCGCATGCTGCAAGAGCTGTTTTCAAGGACAGATGTACAATGTTATATGGGTAAAGAGACAGGCAAATTAAAGATGGGTGTTCTGTCAGGAAAAGGACTGAAGAACTTGTGTCAGCATTTCCCTATATTAACAGAACCTCAGGTTTTTAACCCTTCACCATCTATTATTAAGATTTTAGAAGTGTCAACCATATATATATACACACACACTAATATATATAGTACAATTGTCAGTTCTCAAATAAAATCATTGGTTATATTTATTTTTTCATAATGAAAATACAACAGATCAAAACAAAGTACAAGAGCATGCACTATACATAACTGCAGATATCTATATATAGATATAGAGGGATTCATGAAGAGCTTTTAATCCCTCTTAAACTATGATTCATTTTTCAGCACCACAGCTTGCGGTTCAAAGAAGCTGAAGGTAGCAAAACAACAAGTTATCAAAACATATTATTGCTGCACAACACAAAAGCATCCCTGGAACACTCCACAAATGTCCAGCAACTCCTACGAAAAAGCTACATTCACATTTTAGACTTTTTCTTTTTACCATCATTATTCTGCCTATCTCTGCTTAATGTAATATATATTTCTCTAACTGAGGCGGAAAGTCTTTAAGAACTAATTCGCGTTGAGAAGCATCCAGCAGAACAGCCATACAGGAAAGCTGTATTGGCAGCTCCTCCCAGTGTAGAGGCAGCTCAGCCTGGCAAGGGGCTGTGCCTGCTCCTGCTTATATTGGCTCTCCACTGAAATTAGCTTCACAATCAAAGGATTACACGACCTCAATAAGAAGGGGCTTTTGGCATGTGCAAAACCACATATGGTTTACTTTACTAGAGGATTTCTAACACAGATCTAGTCTCCTACAGGACTAAGCAGCAGCCTCCGCCTTGCCGAGGAGCGTACCCCAGCGAGTCTCAGGCTGCCGACGTGTGCCCGTGCAGCACGGCAGTGCAGCGCTGCGAGCAGGCGCCGGCACCCAAAGCCACACGGGGTACTGCCATACCGTCACTGTACCAGACATACGATCAATCTAGAGACCACAAATCTTTCCTCTTGGCAGGGATAATTAGCATCAGTGCATTAGTACTGAGTATTTAATCTAGGGGCTGATCTGCTAGAAAGTGGCGCTCTCAGAAAGCAGTCCTGCAGGGAAGGACGTGGAAGTCCTGATGGACAAAAAGTTGACCATGAGTCAGCAACATGCCCTCGTGGCCAAGAGGGCAAACAGGGTCCTGGGTTGTACTAGGAAGAGCACTGCCGGCACTCTGCTCAGTGTTGGTGAGCTCAAATCTGGAGGACTGTGCCCAGTTCTGGACTCCTGAGTACAAGACAGACATGGAGCTACCAGAGAGAGTCCATGGAAGGCCTACCAAGATGATTAAGAGACTGGAGCATTTCTCATATGAGGAAAGGGTGAAAGATTTGGGATTTCTCTGCCTGAAGAGAAGACTTTGGGGGATCTTATCAATGTCTTATTAATATCTGAAGGGAATCTTTAGAGAGGACAGGGCCAGACTCTTCTCAGTGGTGCCCAATGATAGGATGAGAAGCAGCAGGTGCAAATTGAAACACAGGAAGCTCTGTCTGAACATGAGGAAAAACTTCCCTACCATTAGGGTGACTGAGCACTGGATTGGATTGCCCAAATAGCTTGCCAAGTCTCCAACCCTGAAGATGCTCAAAAGCCATCTGGACACCATCCAGACAACGTGCTCTTGGTGACCCTGCTTGAGAAGGGGGTTGGACTAGATGATCCCCAGAGGTCCCTACCAGTCTCAGTGATTCTCTGATTTCTGTCCAGAGCTAGGTTTGTTGCTGCAGTGTTGGGGACTCCCGTATCGTGTTCAGTCACTGCTGGACTACTTCCCCCATGCTTCATAAGCTCCTCTCGGGGAAGGTTAATATCCTTTAATTGCTAATAAAGATCAACTGTCATGTGGAATCTGCTCCTTTTCAAGTAAATGCAAAATTAAAAGGCTTTTCAGAACTTCACCATGGAAAATTTCTTTCCAGGAAATGAACTATTATCTAAAATAGGTTTTAGTTCACAATGCTGTGATAAAACACAGAGTATTTCCAACAACTATAGCTACTGCAAAATTTCCAATAACTACATGTAATGCAATAGACAAAGTTAGAAGACAACCTATTATCAATGCTTTCTCTGAAATGAATAATGTTCCCTATGACTATTGCACACTACCTCTGGTAAATTAAATCTGTGCCTTGTACCTTTCCTCCAGAAAGTCAACAGGTAGGCAAGGTGGTAGAGCAGCACAGAAACATGGTCACTGGCCATTTTGGCCAATATGCTGCAGGCTGGATCCACTGTGGCAGAGGAAGATGTTAAAATTAAGACTACTCAGAGTTTACAGTAACTTTAAAAAATGTTTTTTGAAAGATCCATTTGTGGATGTGGTTAAAAATATGCTGTGGAAAACACAAGAAATCTAACATAAGGAATAATTCTACATAGGGAACGTGACAAAAGCCCTAATAAGCTTCTTTTTAATGTAATGAATTTCTAGTTCTATAAAATAGCAGACAAGCTCATTAGGAACCTTAAAAAAAAAGCTTTTGCATATCTGATTATAGAAAAATACTTAAAGATCATAGTTCAGAGTTTTTAATAACTTCATCCATCTGTTAAATAATTTACACTGCAAGAATATGCATCAATAGTATAGTTACAAAAATATACATTACTCCATAACCTGGAAACTATCCATTAGCATTTAACACTATTTCTTATGTCTCTCCAGCAACACTGCTTGGAGAGTTACACCAGAGAAGTGCTTTAATGATTAATAGACTCCAGAAAGAAGCCTTTTCCATAATAGATACTTTGAAATAACTTCATCAAGTATCCTTGCACTTTCACCGTGAATGACAGGAACTGCGTTCTTGTAAATCGATATTCAGATTATTTTTGCTGCCCAGTATACACAACACTTGGCCTTGATGGGCTGATTGCCTAGGCCTGAAACATCTGAGAATCAAACAATTCACGACAGAAATTTTAGGAGAGGAAGCTTAATAAGGACTTTTTTATGAAAGCTTCAAAGTAAAACCAGAATGTCTCATTAATTCTGCAGTAAATTCCACACGTTCCCTTAAGCTGAAAATGTGACTTTGCTTTTTGTTTCACAGTTGTAAATGGATGTTAGAGCTGGCATATTTTATGGAAGCTTCAGTAGATGCCCATATTTCTAACCACTTGTACTTAACTTCTTTTACTTTCTCAAAGTACTTAAGACTACACACTGGAGCAATAGAAGACCTAGACTTACAGCAATACACTTCAAAACAAAAGCAAAACATTAGCAAATATTTAGACTCATGCTCAAAAATAGTGTCTGTCATATGAGAGATACTAATCCTTCAGGAGGCAGGTACTTCCAGAAGGAAGGACAATAAGATCTTGTATTACCACAGATCTTACCAAAATGCCTCCTCCTCTTCATTCCTCCTGTGGAGGATACCGTCTCCAAGCTGCCTTTCTCTTGCTTTGAATCACCATTGCCTGTTTTGAAGGCATTATTCTGGTGAAAGTCTGTAATTCTTATATTTATAGTCCAGACAAAATGAAGTTTTACCTTCTAGCACTATCTCCCACTCTCATCTGCCAGCCCTTCCCAGGATTTAATGGCAGCTCTTGCTCAAGGAAAGGCAGTGAAGTTCAATGCTCTACGTCTCCTCCCACTCAGGATTTAATCGGAAGAAAAGGGGCCTGTCATACACTCTGGTATCAGAATGAAAGCAAGGGGGAGGCAAAAATGAAAACTGCCTTCACCAAACTAGAACAGAAAGTAAATAGTCTTTAATAACACCCCTCAGTTGCATCCTTTAGAGGGAAAAGACGGATTCAGCAGATTTGCAAGGCTCACCTGTCTTCTACTAGTCTTGTAAGTCTTACATTCCTACAAATAAGGAGCATAAAGATGAAGGGAAATATGAAGTTTGTTCCTCCATTATTTTTTTGTGTGTGGAAGCAGGGGGAAGAGAGAGAGAGTATCCTGGCTCTTCCTCAATCCTTAATAAATCACTTCTGTGCTCCTAGTCCTGATTTGGCCTACTGAATATGGTTTCTAAGGTAAAGGAACAGATCAGTCAGAAGAAAAATGAAATAGCTTTACACATTTGAAGTTACTCAAAAATGTACAAAGAAAGCACATGCAAATAGTTCCAATACTCTAGGAGTAAACATGCACATCTCCCACCAGTTTATGATGGTCAAGAAACAACAGTGATCAAACTAATGTTTCATTTGGTGACATCACTGCAGGCTGAAGTTGTACAGGTCTAATGTAATTAATATTACTGTGACTTAACTCTGTAGCTATGCTTTCGCCTAGCGACCCAAAGACGACTAGAATGTCATCACAAAATAATCATTCAATACAATTATCAACTTTCATCTTTAAAAATGCACCCAAACTCTTACATTTGAATACCATCTCATGTAAAAGCAAGAATGATTTATGGATATTCAGTAGAAAAAAGACCCATGACATGAACCCCTACAGAACTCCAGAGCAAGGCAAGTAATAATCCTAAATCTACTAAAAGGTAGAAGATAATTTACACAACTCTTAGAAAATCTTTATGTTACCTTACCTGAAATTAACATAACTTTCAGGCTTAAGTACCTGACCTCTTCAAAACCATTAAATCGTTCCCTAAATATTACATCATATATATTATATATAATATATATATTTCTATCATTTTCATCATTTTTCTTCTCCAAGGCATGATGCTATTACCATTACTACTAATTTGTTCTGAATATGCCTCTTGAATGCATTTCACTCTGCCATCAAGGAAGACCATTAGGTGTGAGATGATCGGGTAGGCCATATAAATCCTACTTTGCTATGACAGTTGCACTGCACCAAGTTTTAGAAAATTTACAATTTGGTCACAATTTCTCTGACTAAATAACTAAATAACTAAAATAAAAACAGCACACACCACTATTTTTACTCTTCAAGAGTGGCAACAAATATTGCTTTAAATAGTAGTGCAAACTACATCCTTGAGTGAGAGTCATCCAAAAGATTTACACAAAGATCAACAAAAAAAAAAAACAGTTTTTGAAGTATGCTTAAAGCCACTGCTCCATCTCTCCTATGGAGTTCAATGAGCAGAGCAATTTCTCACCGTCTGTGCACTAAAAGCTAAAGCACAGGAAAACATTTCTGATATCTCTGCTAAAAAAAACTGTTTTCACATACATTGGCCCTTCAGACATATGTGGTCTTACACTTTGTCATTTCAGAGCAGATGTTTAATTGGGAGGAAGTGATTTTAAACATCTGCAGCCAACATCTGAGAAGCTGGATGAAGACCACACAAAGCCTAGAGGAAATTAAAAATGTATGCAATTATGTCACTTCCTAGGCTGTGTATTTAGGAGAATTAACAAAATAAACAAAAACAGAAGTTTCAATAGTGATCCACCAAAATTCTTGCTCCACCATAACAGGCCTCCCTCTGCTTCAGAAAAAAATGGCTACTTTAAGAGAGAGGGAGTCGATTGACTGAGCAACCACCAATTGACCAGGAAGAGACACAGCATTTCCCAGAGGCAAAAATGGAGAATCAAAAACAATCTAGTATCAAGCCTTTAACCCCTCAGGGAAACAAAGCAAAATAGAGTAAATATTTAGAAGACGAAACATTCCTCAGTCCTAGAGGGTCTCCGGTGGATTGCAATAACCAATAACCCAGGTTGAGCGAGTACAGCCGCAGTCCACGCGCCACCAAAGGCCCCGCACCAAGGAGGGCAGGGGAGCTCCCCACACCACGAACCTTCGACTCACTCGCCCAGCGCTGCGGGTGCTGCCGCGCGAGCGCGCTGCTTCCTCCGAGCTGCCTCTCTCGGAAGCCAGGCTCCTTGCTGCACACGAAAGCCTAGAGAAGAGACAGCCTCCAACGGAGCCTTTCCCATTGGGGTAGCTGCTGCACTGGAAGGAAAGAGGAACCGAGGCGGCCGGGCAGAACAGTTCCCATGAACGTGAGTGGAGATGCCACGAGATTCAGTTCTAGGGACAATCTGGTGAGACTTCCCTTTTTCAAGGCTTCCCCTCATTTCCCCTCACTTTAACTTTGCTCAAGTAGAGCACCATCTACAGTAACCAGAGTTCTTACATTTCTAAACTAAAAGCATGTAAAAATAAAAATACAAATGCAGTTTGGTTTTGTTGCCCTCCATTTTTTAATGAAGAAATCATTTTTTGATGCATTGTACACATATTTTAGTGCATTGCCTGTTACCAGTGGAAATGGAAAGACTGGGACCTTTAGCATTAGCAAATATGTAAAAATATATGTTATTTCATCAGGACAGCCCATTGTTTGAAAACTTTAAAATTAATTAGGATCAAGACAACAAAATGGCAAGAGCTGTGCTCATAGAAGGTTTGTACAACAACAGGAAAATCTTAAGGTTTCACAAAAATAGTGAGTGACCAGTAAATCTTTTTCTAAGTCCACAAAACTGATCCTTTAAATGTTCCTTGGGGGGAAAGCAAACCTTTTGATCTACTCACTGAGAGCAATGAACTGCTATGTAAAATACACTGTAAGGAGCACCGGTAAACTGCTGGCACTTAGGAACATCAAAAGGACTTTTCAGAATTTGCGACCTACAAAAATGCTGGAGCGGCTCCATGGCAGAAGTGAAAGAACAGAGGCAAGTATGCTGTGTTCTGCCGTAATATATTCACTCATATAGCTGACATGTCTTGGCTCTGCAGTAAAAATGTTCCTTTGATCTAAAATACAGACTACAGCTAAAAAAAAAAAAAAAAAAATCAGGACAGCTCAAAGAGGAAAGTACGATTTCATAACATGCTTTGGGGAGGATAAGGCTGCACTGTTTGTCGTCTCATCATAAGCTTTCCATGCAAGGCGGCTGCTCTTCTGGCAAAGGAAGGGAAGCCACCCCATTGCTGTTAGCTTTCTACAGCCCCGTGGTCCTTGAGGCTGTCTAGAAACTTCTCTTTATAAACCAAAACATACAGATTACCAAGCTCATGCATCCTCAGCATTTGAAACACATCCTGCTTTTAAGTACCTTAGCATCTCAATTCTCTAAATACTAAAAACTGGAATTCCCATCTCCATCCTCCAGGGAACAAAACCCAACGAAAGGGACAATATTTCCAAGAAACAGGCAAAATGTTGTTGAAAGGTCTACAGCAAGTTTCCGTTTTGCCTTGCATGAAAATGATGCATTACCTCCATCTGTAGCAGGTACAGATCTTTTGGACAAGTGAAAACAGCTTAAATGAATTAATTGCTGTTAATGAGCAGCCCAAGACAGAGAAACAAGCGCTCTCCCTCTTTTCCAGTGAGTTACGATGGCCCACTCAAAGCCGACTAAAGAACTAATGTGGTTGTTTCAAGAAACAAAATAGCAAAAGACTCAATCTTTGGCAGCTTTTAAGCCATCTGTTCCACACTATTTTAATCACTTCTGCTTGGTACTGAGATTATGAGTTTCAGTTCATTTGTGGTGGAAAAACAAAGAGTGCTGCACTTTTGGAGCGTGCGTGCGCGCGGCGGGGAATCCAGGATCCTCAGGACGCCTCTAACCGGGCTGTTTGAGGAGAGTAAAAGGGCTTAATGTCTGTGCAGCAGAGTGTGATGAAATCCTCCCCTAGACGAGGGATTCTTCATGTGCCATGAAGCAAGCACAGATCGGAATGTGCCACGCTGACCTGCAGAAAGGGACATGAGGGGAAGGGGCTCTTGTCAAGCACCTTATTATGGCCAAGCAGCTAGATAGTATCATTCTTTCCAACGGAAGAAAAACAAAAACTCCCTTTGCTACTACGTGAAATTATTAATTTGAAGAATGTGTTTCTTCAGCTCAGGAGTTACAGACTTTCCACGACACTCCCCTTGCAGCAAAGGAAGCCGCAGGTAGAACAGCCTAGCGGTAGGTATGAACGGGGGGTTGAAACGATTGCGTGTGTCTGCAGCACACAAGGCTTCTGTTACCTCCGCCTTCCCGGGGGAAAGGTAGACAGCGGGGAGGTGACGAGCTAAAAGAACCCATTAGTCTCGCAGCTGATTCGTACAGCTCTGCCGCTACAGGTGTCCTCTCTGCAGGTGACCGGCAGATCAATATGGGCCCCGTGTTTGCCTGCCCTGCTAGCCACACGTGCCTCCCGCAGCACCCGCTCCGGCGGCTTCTCCGCAGTATCGTCCTAGCGCTTCCAAGGGGCCCTGGCCCAGCTCTTTGCCCGGAAAAGGTGTGCCAAGCCTTTCCCAGTGCATTTAGGGGAAATATGTCTTCCCAAACATCAAAAGCAGATGAAGTGCTCTGTGAAAGCACTGAAGGGCTATCGGGACCTCAAGTGATTTAACCTGTGATCTGACTAGCATGTAGGCAGGTTAACAGCTTTAGTAAGAGGGAACTTGATCTCTAGCCCGTGTCTTTAACTGTGTCAGCTTGCCCAGGCTAAATGTCTTACTGAAAAAAAAGACAGTTTCTTCTGCTGTGAAGATTAATTCTTGATATTCCCATGATACACAATCTTCCTGTAAAATACCTGTCAAGAATTCAGGCTATAACTCCCATATGTTACGATTTAATATTATTACCAACAGGGCCACTCAACCACATGAAAGGTCAGACTGGATTTGATTAATTAAGATAGGCAAATATGTCTGTATTGCCTTGGGTGACCCTAACAAGGCTGGTCAGAAAATAGATTAACTAAGTTGCAAAATTCTTTATTTTCATTAATATTTTTCAACCAGCCTACTATAAACTTAAATTTAGTGCTTTATACATTGATCAAAATTAGCAGAAAATGGAATATATTCATAAAAGTTCTTGATTTTTGCATTGAGGCAAATCATGTGCAAAAATAAAAATCTAAACATAATCAATAATTTATCCACAGAATAAAATACATCAATGGAATATAATAAGTATGAGTTAATATCTATTCTATATGATTAAAATACCCTCAAGTAAGTGTGCTATTAAGCTATAATATTTGCCATGGTGCAGAATAAACCCACATGTTTCTAACTAAGAACTTAATCACTCTTAACTATGTAAATCAAGGAGATAGAGAAGATCCCTTGGTTTACATAGATTTGTGTAGCCACTTTCCGTTGCTGAAGGATTCTCTAAGTGGATTAATCACCTCTGATCTCAGTGCACTCAGATTAAGTAAAAGATTTCCAGAGGAAAGATTTTCTGTACCTTGGCAAATGAAAGTAGTGAACTATTTTCCTTCCTCTTTTTTCACGTTACAAGCCCAATTTTAGGGCTTTAGCATTCCAGCTGACATACCCAGCTACCCAGCACTTCCGAAAATCAGGACCTGAGTGAATACTATATACTCACAGAGGGTGCCATTTGAAACAGAAAGGGATTGTAGTGATCTATTTTTAGGACAGAAATGTCGCAGTCGATAGTGAGGCAAATATCCTGCTTCGCTCTGCCCTGGAGGTAACAGCTCTAAAGGTCAGAAAGCAATGCTTTTTGTAGCTACCCAACATTAGTTTCTCTAATAAGAATGTGCAATTAGCCTCTTTGACGAGAAAATTCTTCACCAGTAGCCGGAGTACTCCGTCCTGCACAGCCCCTGCACGTACGTACGCTTTGCACGGTTCTTTGCTACGAGCACTTGAGACTAGAGATCTGCTTTGTTCCTGCAGTGCCTCGGATGCCCTCATGCCCCTTTCCTCTCAGACACATGTACAAAAGGCAGACTGTACTGCACGTCCCTGAACAGCAACCCTGGAGGAAGAAAAGACCATGAAAGGAACAGGATGAAGAGTGGGAAATGCATTTGCTCCTCAAAGGACTCCGCTAGTTGGTAAATGAGTCTTTGACTGATGGTTCTTATACATGTTTGTAGCTGTGGTGGTTCCAAACGAGCATTTCAAAGTGCTTCATGGAAACAGATTGCACTCTGGCTGCAAAAGCCATTCCCTCCCTCTGAAGCACCTAAAGTAAGTGAGAAAGGAAACCCAGAGAGCTGGCTGTGAAGAAAGCAGAGATGAGTCTTCAAGGAAGCCACAGCTGTAACTGATCCTGCAGTACTGCACTCTGCTCACAGAGGCTCTTTTATTGCAGGTTCTGCTGCAACCTGTTATCCATTTAGACAACCTTTGTGTATGAAATCACCGTGTCCTCTCCAACCCCCCTCCCCAATCCTTCTGTTACCAAGATGAGTGATATGGATATTGTTTGACAGTTTAATACTGCTTACTCTTTGAAATATAGATATGACTGTCATAAAAACATTAAACCTCAGAAAGAGAAACAGCAAACAAATATTTAAATCAATTAAATCGTGATTTTAGGGAGACACATTGTGCACCACCCAGTGATACCTACAAAGAAAGATCTTTATTCAGGCCTGAGGTTTTCGCTGCCTTGCTGGCTGAGATGATGGTTGGCAGAAAAGACATTTTATCACACATTCATGAGAAAGATGCTTGGGGGATGGCAACTATCTTTATAATTTGCCAGCAGCTCTAGGGCAGGAAGGTTCTGAAGAAACATCACTTCTGTCTAGGAAAGGCAGAAGCAAAGAAGATGCCATTTATACAATTCTGCCTTTAATTCCTGAAGCAAGCATCCTGGACACAGTGAAGCTAGGAGGAAAGGCACAGGTGAAGCATTTGCACAAGCACACTAGGAAGGAAGCACAGAGCGCACAAGACACTTCTTGTTGATGAGAAAGACCAAACCTGAAATTTAGAGGAGAGATACTTTGACCATGAATTCAGTAACTGGGCTGTTAACAAAAATAAGGCTAAAGTCTAACATATAAATAGGAGGGTTTTGGTGTTGTTGCTTCTTTTTTTTAAGAGTACATTACCAAGTTCCCTGCAAAACTCTAGTAATAATAACACAGGTATAGTTAATATAGAGTCACTTAGCATAACAACTCTGAGCTAGTATCACAGCTTCTAAGTTGACTGGTTTGATCTTGTCTCCAGGATTTTGTATTTCTTGTCACACTACCAAAAATGAAACCTTTCGGACGTGATGAGATGCCTTAGAGTCAGCTCGCCAGCTTGGGCTGTACTATTTTGGGTGACCTCTCAAGGCTCTGCTGATCCTTCTATGGCAACAGCAATTGACTTCCACCACCCAAGTAGCTTCTTTCTATCCTGCGAGGCTGCTGCCTTCCCCTAGCTCCACATACATGACTTGGGCTGTGGCAGCAGCTCATCTAAGGTGCCATTCTCCTAACTATAACAGCGTGATGAGCTGGGAGAGAGGAGGAGAACATGGGAGATACCCAAAGAGGAGCTCCCTCTCTCCTAAGAAAGGCAACCAAGTCATATCGAAGTGCTGATTTAACCTGCACTATTTTAGACACTTAACACAGCTGCCATGTCATATAGTGACATGAAATGAATTACATGATATGGATAAACACCAACTACAAGGTTACCCAGTCTGTGTCAAGGCAGCGTGCACAGGTGACCAAGCAGCTTTCAGGCACTATTGCTCAAACTGATGCAGAAGTCAGAGGGAAGGTAATTTATTTGCTTTCTTTCAAGTCACAAAGATATGAAAACATAAATGAACACATGTCATTTTCTGGTATCTAAAAAGGAAGACGATTAAATTTAAGCTGTAGACTCAGGCAATTACCAGGAAATAGTGATTAGAAGATAACATACACAAAATGTCGAGTACATTTTAAAACACAAGTCTTGATTTATTCAGCTCTCTTACCTGCTTTTCCTTTTTGAACTAATTGCTGTTGATACCTTTATTAACTTCTTTGCAGCCCCTGAGTCCCCATGGCGTGAGCTGTACCAAGTGGAGGAAATCTGATCTTTTGCAGTGTACCTCCCTGATTAATCCCCTGCCAGTACATGAGGGCAGCCTCCCTGTGTTATTTAGTCAGGGAGCAGACTTAAAAGCTCACAACCAGCCTCAGCTCATTTAGGAAGCAATGCTGGAATTCCCATATGTGTGTTTCCATGTAAGACATATCTTGTTGTCCTTTGTATTCCCATGGGGGAAATTCTTATTAGGCCCTTAATGATTCAAGGCCAACAAATAACGAGTTATTTATTTATGACATCAGGAAACACAGGAAAGCAGAGGAATAGTAGCTTCCTACTCAAGACGGGCATCTTGCCGCAATCCTTCTCACCTGGTGCTTTTTCAGTTCTGATTTTGTTATGAAAATGAGTTAGCAATTTGGCTTTCAAAGACCTGGCAAAGAGATTTATCTTGCAAGGACACCAGGAAAAAAACAAAGCTGAAAAAAAATTACCATGTCAGGCACAATCCTGCCATACTATCCTGCAGGATGAAAGGTGCCTTAAAAAAAACAGAGACCAACCGTTGTGTTTATGGTGTTGTATGCACACATTCAGAAACTTTAACACATGCCAAGCGCCCTCTCCAAGGCACTTAAAGCAGCAGTGATTCTGCTGCTTCTGTCTTCAGAAGACCTGATGGAGGAGAGGGGGAGTCTGAGCGCCTTCCCATCCACAAAATCATGCTCCTGGCCAATAATGATGTCCTATTATTCACTGGCTCCAAAATACTGATTCAGCAAAGAATTTAAGCATGCGCCTAAATTTAAGCAGTTTAATTAACTTTGACGTCAATGAGCCTACTTGCGTGCTTATAATTAGATATGTGCTTGCTGAAGCAGAGCCCATCTGAATAGAATCTCGTTGATTCTAATTTGGCCCTTTGTCTTTGCCCCTCATTTATTCTTTGCAATGACTGAAGGATTAGTGCTAAGGTTCTCATTCAGGAATGCACTTAGACAACTCATCTTTACTCATAACCTGCCAGAGATACCAGGCATGTCTCAGAAGATAAGGGTAGGCCTCAGAGCTTTCCTGAATGAGGACAATTTCAGGATGGATGGCTGATGAAAGAAGGGAGTTATTTCACTAAGCAAAGTGGGGTGTTTATTTATTTTCTTTAAGTCAGTCTTCTTTTGGTTAGAATGCTCTTTTGCATTTACTTAAAGTGCAACAAGTTACGCTCCATATAGTTTAAATGAAAATTAATTTACGAGCAAGCAGATACTTTCTAGAGAAATGAATTTTATATAGGAATTGTTTTCCACCCCTTTTAGTTCTCGCAGTTTGCGGAGCAATTTGCTGTGATTAACTCTTTTGTTTGTTTGAGTTTTTGCAAGGTTCTTAAAGACATTCTAAAACTAAGTAAGAACAAATACAAAATAATACTAATAAAGTATCAAATAAGAAAGAAAACAGTGCAAAGGATGTTGAGAGCGTGAACACCACACATTCAAACAACAGCTATAACACTGCAATTCCCTGGTGGTCAAAAGACAGGTAGGTGCCTCCAGAAAACACACATCACAGCAAAGCAGCAAGATCAAAGCCCAAACTCCTGCCAGGCTGCTCTACTAAACACCTTCTCAGGAAAATCTGATTTCTTTTAACATGCCCATGCAATTGTATTCAGCTCACAGATAGCATCTTGAACAAGCCTTTTAACTCAGATACTTCAGCCCATTCTTCTGTTTATGGCCTTTTAAAACCTGGAATACATGACAGCCATTAACAACTGCAGGAGTGCTGCAATTAAAGGTGGATTTGGAAGGATACAGCAGCGGAGACAGAAGAGGAAAACAGATGGAAAACCCAGAAATGAATTCAATTCTGTCTGCTTGCATGTTTATGCAGCAGAATCCTATGGAAAACACTACAGAGAAAGCTATTCAGAATAAGCAAAGAACCCAGGGAAACACTTCTTCTTGAAAACGCATCATGGTTTATCACAACTCTCATTTTCCAAGTTTATGCTGGGGGTCCAAGACCCCCTGTACCGAGACACCGCAACACATGGTGGGACTAACACATTTAGGTTCCTTGCTGCACTGATGGCACATCCCTAAGGGCTTGACTGTACCGTACCTGAATCATGCCAAGAAAGTGGAACTGTAAAGGATTTTCTGTGCATTTTTCATTAATTGGAAATTAATGAAAGCTGGTAAACATGGAGCTAAAATACCAACAGGTCTTCAAAAAGTCAAAATACCAAATCCTATATCAAATCCCATAAATCTTGTGATTTCTCAGAAATCTTACAATTGCATGCAGAGAGATGACTAATCTTCCGTTTACTCAAAAATGGGTGGCACATGACTCAAGTTCTGCTTTAAAAAGAAGACTGGATATGTGGTTTAAAAAGAAGAGTGGATACAAGAGTTAAAAATTACACTGCCAGCTTCAAATTACACTGAAATTTAGAAAGCCGATCATAAGGGAACCACTTGAAACTATCCAGTACTTGAAGCCCCAAAACCAGAGTAAGTAAAAGAACGCACCAGTTAAATTATCGAGGCAATTTGCTTTATGTGACAGAACAAATAAAACTCTTTTAAAGCTGTCTAGTTTGCTAAGATAAGTTGACATATTGGGGTTGAAAGAGATGTACGAAAAATTTAGTTAGTAGTTTTGGTTATGTGAGTACTCTTTGCTTATAAACTTGCACACACCATAGTGAGAAACACATTATAGCCTGCAGATCTCATAAAACAACATTATCCCATTCCCGTTACCTTGGATTTTGTATTCCCATATGATTGGGTTTCGATGTGCACATCTGAACTTTTCCCTGTAAAATTTCTGATTTCACTCAAATTCAAACCCTCCCACACTCACTCAGCTCATCTTGAGTCTTCCAGTCCCGGTGGCAGAGGGGACACGAACGTGCTGCCCTTGTCCTCTGCTCCACAGGGGACATCTCTCTCCTCTACTTGTTGCCTTTTTGCTGTGCTAGGAAGAGTCAACAAAGCTTTGCTCTTTGGGCCGCCTGGCATTCCCAGCCCAAGAGGCAGCCAGGCTGTAGCTACCACTCGTCACGGTCTGCGGCCAGCAAGGGCACCCGCAGAGCAAAGGGTCTCCTTGCACAGGACAACACGGGGAGTTCGTATCAGGCTATTCCAATCTTGCCAAGACATCTTCCAACCATAGCTCGCGTGTATTTGCTTTATCATAGAAGCATATATTAGCTCCTGTATCACCTTTCAGATCTCAGCCTAGTTTTATTTTCCTATCTTCAAAATTAATCTCCAAAATGATCTGTTATTCAAGGATTGTCTGCCATGTATCAATATTAGCATACTGGTGAACAGGGAGAAGCCTCCTTAGAGTAGTATCATTTCCATTTTATGGAATATAAAACCTATAAAGTTTAAGCTTATCTTACTGACAAGTTTAAGATTAATTAAATGTGGAACAATACATTCCCCATCCTATCCCAATCTGAAAACACAGTTCTCTCCAGAGACTGAGATCTTTCTGGATGAAAACACACATTTGTCACTGATGCACCAATATATGAATTCTACCAGAACAAGAAGAAACGAGGAATACACAACACGCTCCTAACTGCAGAAGTCTGGCAGTCTGCAGCACTGACTGAACCCGAGAGCACAGTGCCAAGGCACATGCTTAGGATTTCCCCTCTGTTTTCCCAGCATAACCTTCAATATTTTTTACATTACAGGCGCGCTCTGCCTTCCCGCACAAGTGCTCACCGCGCGCTCCCACCTCAGCGTGGGCCTGCGCGAGAGCTACATGATCCTCCATAGCCAGGGGGTCCCGCCGAGCAGCGGGAGCAGCTGGAGGACTCACCACCCTCGCAACGGGGCACCCTCGAGGGCTTTGTGAGCAGCCCCTGTCCCCGAAGGCTGTTCTGCTCTTGGTGCCTCTACATACAATGCGTTAGCCTGCAAAGGAGTTCATCCTGCTTACACAAACACGTGCTCTGTCAGACAAAACCCTGCTCCAGGTCACAGTGATGAACATCTGAGCTATTTCATCTACGGTTCTCTAAAGGGAATAAAATTTTAAATCACAATTTGAAAACAATTGCCTGCCCTGCACAATGGAGTAGAGAAAGGAGGTTTATACAATTTTGGTTCTAACAAATATCTGCCCAAAGTCTTTGCTTTTGCTCTCAACGGAGCAAAACAGCGACACAACCACAACGTCTCGTTGTTTTTCCTTTGATCAAATCACTATTATTGTAGTTACTGCTGATTATTAAAAAATAAACACATTTGGCAGTAACACTAGAAGACCTCAAAAGCTAAACCCTTCACTATTTGCAATGCTATCCGGTTTTCCAAAGGCCAGTAGGACTGCTCCAACATACCCAGTAGGAGACAGCAACTGTCCAACTGTCACAAATTTCCAACAATATACCCATCTCTCAATCTCATTTTAGGCCAGCGGTGAGTCATTTTTCACACCGAGAACCCTGGGGTCCCTCTGGTTCTTCTTCTTAGTGGAACTGCTTTCATAGTAAATACAGTAAATAATTTCATTTGTTCTTTTTTTTCCACGATGTAAAGACAATACCTTCCAGAGCGAGCAAGATGAACGTCATGGGGTCTAACCAGACAGTCACAGGGGAGACTATCATGCAAGAAGCAGACACCCTGCTTCGCACGCAGATGTCGAGCTCCAGTCTGTCTTCTCAGGAGCAGCCCTTGCTCAGGCATCTATTACGTGAGTTTAAAGCCAAGTCGGTAATATTTGCCTTTAATGTTTAAATTTATGTTCCCTGCAAGAATCTGCTTCAGGAACCGCACATGTTAAATCAGTCTGTGAACCTGAAACGAAGGTTTGGTGTGTGCAGCTGCAGGTTCAAGTCTGCAGAGCCTGAAAAGGCGCTTCGGGAAATGACAGCACATGCAGGCAGGAGAGTTTGAAACATCCAGAGCTTGTTCTGTCCACTAAAATTAGCGTGCAAGATTCACTGGCCCCAGCACACACTGACTGTGGGCTTTTCTCAAAGAAATAGGGGATATGTTGAAGAGCTTGAGTTTAACCATGAGTTTGGTCACATTTCCCAAGCCTGTTTTTTGTACAAAACATGGGTATTGCAAGGCTTGCCGAGATCCAAAAAGCCTGAGCGCGGAGCTCTCAAATCAAGCAGGTATTCAGGACATAAGAAATGAAAAGAAGCAATGTTTCTTTGTAAGAATACAAAAGAAAGGCATATTCACAGCAACACAGCAGAGGTATTGCAAAGATACTTATTATACAGACAGAAGAATCAGGAGATGTGCATCCCAGGCAAAATATCAGGGGTGTTATGACTAGATCAGTTTTGCTTTCCAGAACATGAGGAAACAAATCCAAATCCCAACCAGACCTGTGCATATGGAGGCATCTTCCAAGAGCAGAGACACACCTAACTTCATGGACTTGTTTCTTGGACTGCACATCCAGATTCCGAAAAAGCCTGGTTTTAAGCACAGAAATGAGATTTAATGCAACTTCTACCTTTGGATTCATACTTGATCGGTTCGTTTGCTGGTTTTACTGAAACCTTGCTTTTTTTGTCCTTTCTTCCTCAACTCAGATTTTATTGATAACTGCTACAGATTGTGATTTGGCATATATACGTGTCAAGAATATAAAGAAAGAGTTGTATAGGAAATCATTGAGGAAAAAAAATCGCCAATGAGAAACAAATTCTCTTGCAATTTTGACCAGGCTATCCAAAAATAAAATGAGAGTATTTACCTCCACATCTGGAAAATCTGCAGTGGAAACTCAATTTGATGCTTTTCTTTATATGAGTTATTAAAACTAGAAATAAGTTGTGACAAAAAGAATCCATAAAATGGAAACATTCCAAAAGTATTATCAAGCACAAACATACCAATCTCTACAGAATTTCTTGGAAAAATAACTTACATTTATATGTAAGTTACTGCATTGGCTTGGGGAATATATTATTTAATAGCTCTCTTCAAATTCATTTTCTGATATTCTGTGGTGTTTCTCCTTGAAGCCCCACTCATGAAAAGGGACAAAGATTAACACAAATTAGAACAAACTATGATGCTGAATTTATGGTGTATTTGATTATTCTTTATCTGATATTTAAATGAATGCATTTATCACAGAGCTCTTATGTAAACACCCTGCTACTAGCACACTTTAACAGGTGTATTTGAATGTGTGTGTTTAAAAGAATGAAACACAAAAATTTCAGTTTCAGTAATTCAGTAAACTCAGTAAGGCTTTTCAGTGCAGAAATTTCTTTTTTTATAAAGAAATACTACACATAATATCTTTTCTACCATGAGTATGCTTGACAAGGACAGTGTCCTTGCTTGTAGGGTAGTAGGAGCAAGAACTTTGCTCAGGTGGCTGCATGTGTGCCACGTACCAACCTGTGGGAATTAAGAACTGGATTGGGAATTTTGTCGAGCGCAATCTCTACTGTATTTAGCAACTGAACTTGCTGTGCTGGAGCAAGATGATCTGATTTTTCCACATGCCCTGCGGCTCGGAAAGGGGCACGTGCAGGGGCATGCACTGTAGGCTGAGAAAAGGCAACACGTAAAGGGCACATGCCCTTCTGAGGAGTTTGCTTTCTTCTTTCCTGCAAATCCACACCTCCCTTCTTCCTTTCTCCTTGTGCTACTCAAAACAAATGCAACAGATTTGTAATTCACATCGAGACTAGGCTCTCATTTGCCTCTACCATGAAATCTTCAGTCCCCAAAGCAGAGACACACAACAGCGACAGAGAGCAAAAGAAACCCTCCGTAGAGAACACCCGGCCCGGGCAGTGCCCTGGAGCGGCACAATGGCTCCTTGGCTACAGGCGTCACAGTCGCCGCAGAGTGAGCATCCACGGGGACCCGCCAGCCTCATGCGGATCCGAGGCACAGACGAGGGAAACAACGGAGCTAGTAGCTTGTTACTATATTTGAGCCTCTGCGAATTTTCTCAAGTGTTGCAGAAAAGGCGTTAGTGTAAAAACGTTCCAACCCGGTGACAGAGTTTTACTGCTACATCCCCCATCAAAGTCAAAACTGGTAGTGTGGTAACAAGGACCTGCCAAGTGACAAAAAGCACAGGCTAGCTGTGCTTTGGCTAGACAGAATACAGCAGTGGCGGCAGCTCAGGCATGCGGCCTTCTTTATTAGCGTGGAACAGGAGAGCGAATGCCAAAAAGTCAATTCCCTTTCTAGCAGAAAAATACCTACCTCCATAGGTATGTCTCCAGGCCCTAAAACTCACTTTAAAGGCAAAGAGCTACCAACCAGAGCATAATGAAGAAATAGCCACAAGCACAGAAGTGCTTCTTCTAAGTACAGAGGGGACACCAAGTCTGTCAGCAGCAGATACCCCAGAGCAAGCAAAGCAGAAAAGTTGCACTTAAGGTCTAGGAGGGAGAGCACTTCTCATTCTCCAGGCTCTTCAGAGGCTCCAACTGGAGATGTTTGCGTGCGGGCTCCTGACGAGCCGGCTGCACGCGCAGCCGGGCAGACGCAGGCTCGAAGTACGGGGCGTGATTTTCCAAACTGCAGATCTCCGGAAGATCTGTTTTGCTCTGGGCAAGCACTGAGTCCTCCTTAGGATCCTGCTCTGCAGTCAGTATAACCGTGGTCGTCACAGATATGAATTACTAGGCCCCAGTACTAACTGTGCTTGCCTTTGGTCAGATTGGGGAGCAGATTTGGGCAAGAAGAAATTTATGAAGCTTACCTCTTAATTTAACTGAAAATACTTAGGAATGAGTTACCCATTTATTTCCAGAATATACACTCTAAGTCTGTAGGTGAGAGAGTCCTCCTTGCAAAAGCCAGCTTGCCAATGCATGTTCCAGAGCAGAATTGTTGAATCCGTGTGACAACAGAGCTTAAGTGTCCCAGCTGAAACCAGGGAACACCTACAGGGAAGGACAGAGCTCCTGCCCTGCATGATACTGAATTCCTTAAACCAGATAAATAAAAGTGGAGTGGGATGTGCATTATTATCCCTACTTCTAAGATAGAAAACTGCAAAGCAGAAACCAAGGGGACCAAGGCCCAGTGAGGACCTGCACTAAGAGCTAGCAAGTGAAGCCAGGAATCACCTAAAAGCCAGTCCATCCTCAGATTCAAAAGCTATTTTGGAAGTTAACAGTCAAAAGAAAATGCTGCCTTTATTTTAATGAAGGGTGCTTAAGTGGACAGTTTTAGGACACTAAGTCTAAGGCGGAATCAGCGGATCAGCTGCCTGCATGGAAACGTAGCAAGAATTAAGGAGCATGCAGATAAAAGATGCTCCTAATGCAGCTTCTCAGTACACCAAGGCCCACATTAGAAAGCCCCTTTCATAGACTGATTGAGCTTTATCTTCATAAAAGCAGTTGGATTTTCCATTTCCATTTCCTCTGCTCCCTCCTTCTCTACTGTCACTCTAATTGAAAGGCTATTCCAAATCAAACTGCCCTATTAGTTCAGAATTTCCTAATTTCAAAATTTTATTCAATTTACACCTGTCTGCTTTTATGCCAACACAGTCACTTAGTTCCATAGCTCTTCTGGTTTCAAACTATTAATTCTTTGGTGCCTACAAGTATTTCATACTCTGTTCAGTTTTCCTTTCATGAATCATTCTCTCCTCTACTCTGCTCCCCTAAAGCCGACGACCCTTTCTTCTTATCAGCCACTTTCTCAAATGGAGGTACAGCATTTGCATTTCTTCTCCAGTCACATAAGGGAATTTTTGCCTTCCCTGACTTGCTGAAAACCTCTGGTGTGAGTTATGAGACTGACATTTCATATACTCTTTCTTTCCAAATGAAGCCATGTTGATCATTCGGTCCCTTCAAGCTGGAAGGATATCATCAGCCTTTGCTGTAGTAATACTTATTTTACACTGCTATTCCCTCTACCCACCTTGCTTTGTCTCCATTGGCAATACCATTAAAATTACAAGCAATTTACTAGAAATACAACTACAATTACTAGAAACTTAGTCCAAGTTTTCATCTAGATTTATGATCACCCATAATCTAGAGATTATCCCTACTTTCTACCTTTTATTTGTTTGTATTGCAGCCTTGTTTCTTACTTTTCTCTCTTATCTAGAAACTTTATTTGATAACACACTCCTTACCCAATCTATACTATTGTTTTGAAACATGGCACTAAAACATGTTAGCTAATCCATTATACTCTAAATCAGGACACAGCCTTATGTCTCAGTATTCCTTTCTGATGCTTTTATGCCACAATTTGCCAATAGTCTTTCTGAAATACCTGTCTCTCTTTGGTATTGGATCCACTAAGAACATTCTAGTATTTTGCAGTTTCATTTCAGTGATAAAAGCTCAAGGAAACAAAACTAATGTAAAATTTTCAAACATTGCAAACGTTTTAGTTTATATATCATATACAATAAGTAAAACTGCTCCTCAAATTCAAAATCAAAAGCACAACAAGGAGAGCCTAAGGGACCGAAAACAACCCAGTAACTGTGCTATATCAAACAGAAGGGGTTGCACTCTCCGCTATCAGAGATCTAACCCTTAGCTTTTTGTTGGGCTATCACAGCGTTTGTTTGCTGCAGTTTCTCCACCAGTGCTAAGGCACTTATTTCTGCACAGTTCTGCCCTCGGGCTGCTTTTTTCCTCTCCTACACAGATACTCAACACTGTCCTTTTCTGACAGAGCTCCCCGCATGATCTCATCCTGTCCTCCCCTTGCCTGGCCTCCGCTTGGCCTCCTGACAAAAGCAGAAGTAGCTACAAGAGCTACAAAAAAAAAGTTCAGTAGCTTCATAAAGTACTTTAAAAATACATCAGGGGAGAAAATTATTCCCTTTCTAATAATGTTTTTTAAAGAAATACTGATCTGTAAACTCCTTTTTATTTGAATAACAGCCCTTACAATAAAGCTACCAAACAGCTTGTACAAGGACCAAAGCAGCAGATCTCACGCTCACAGGGGGTTTAGAGGCCCAAGTAAACACAACAGAGCAAGGATGAGGAAGAAGCTTAGGAGGGCATGGCCTCACGCACCAAGCCCTTGAACACGTCCATGCCCCAAGCCCAACGCAGGCCATACGCCAGGCCCTTCCTAGAGGTGTCGCAACAGCCCAAGGGATCTGCCGTGGCGAGCCCGGGAGCAGCTGTCACCGCAGGAGAGACGCCAGTCTGCAAAGGATTTGTCACTCGTCCTCAGGGTGGGAAATGCGGTGTGGACCTCCTGCCGCAGCACTGCTGGAAGACCGAAAGGAGGCACTGCTGCCTTCCCAGGCGCTTGGGCAGAAGGCCCAGCCCTCCATGCAGCCATCGCTGCTGTCCCTGAGCACACACAACTCTACAGCACGCGTCATGCCACGTGGGCCACCTCTCAGAGCATCCTGCAGAACAGCTCTCATCAGCTATTAGCTCTTATCAGCTGTCTCACGGGGCAAGTGAAACGAGACGGGCATGAAGGCACAGCTTCAGGTGGCTCGGGGACGAGCCTTGTCCTCAGCCGCAAGGACGCACTAATAGGAAATGGGCACTAAAACAATTTGGGGCAAATATTTTTCCCCAATATTCACCAATTTAAACTTGTTTTAACTGAAAAAAAGTTTTTTTTTCCCCTATATATTTCACAGTATCAAGACCTCACAGTATGCATTAAAAATATTTCTAGGCTTTGGCAGCATTAAATTCATGCTTTGAGGAATGACCTCAAACCAGTGTAAATCCCTGGAACTCTCAAGCCAAAAGGAAGAGGAAAACCCAACAACACACACTTAATCATTAAAAAATAAGGCCATTTGGAACGTGCATCGGGGGATTTCTCAAGGAGAGTGACTGGAAGAAGCACTGAAGGTGTCATTCCACAGATAACAGGAAAAAAGTTACTCAAAACATGCAAAAATCCCTGCTAACAACTTTAGCACACCATGGAGGCAGATTTCAGTGATGTAGACAGCATACAAAAAAGGAGAAGCAATCTTAACGTCTTTATGAAAACTGCATGAGGAAGTAGAGTTGCTTTAGAAATCATAAAACAGTAACGTATTCAGATCCTGGAATTAACCCTTTGAGAAAAAACAGGATGGTCTCAAATGGCCTCACTTTTGCATTTCCTGTTCACTGCAGTAGCTCCCACAGATCATATATGAATATGGCATAGCATATATGAAAATGGCTTTGGCGTAGCAGCTCTGTGATATATCTCAAAATATGTTAGGATATGTCCAGAATTACAAATTCTTAATCAATACTGACAACAAGAGCACTTAAAAATATGACGTGGATTGGCATGAGGAAATCCAAGAATAACTAGTCAAATGAGGATGCACATAGTGAAACAAAAATAGCTCTGAAACTGTATATTTAAGATTACTGGGAAAAAATGGTTGTACGTGCAACTGGGAAATAGGCAACAGGGCAAAGCACTAAAAAACAGGCTCTCAATATACTGAGAGAACAAGTTAAAATTTCATTATCAACTTTCAAAGTATTGTATCAACTGCAATGAAAAGACTGCTAGAGTAACATGCAGAGATAAAGTCGAAGTACCAAATTATCAAAAACTACAAAGCTAACAGTGACCTCAGGTTTTCTAGAAAGTGAAGGATGATCAGAGGTTTTCAAGACTCCTGTCCACGTCCTCAGAGAAAAAGGACCATGCAAATTCCAGGACTGACAGCATCACCTCCATTAACACTCGCATGAAGACTCACTTTGGGAAGAGCTGGCAGACACATGCTATGATGGCTTTCAACAGATACATTTTAAAAAGGAAATAAAATTACTGTGTCTCACTTAAAGCACTCATAGTTGGAAATCCTCATTAAACAAGCCTTTAAAAAAAAACAACCAGAAAGAGATCTGATAGTTAACTATTCAACACAATTAGCAGGAATTCAGTAAGAAAAGATCAAGACCAGTCAACTGAATGCTTTACAATCCACACAGTTTTCACAGAGGAAAAATCAAACAATTTACTGGGCATTCAACAAAGTTAATAATCCCTTGCAACACAAAAGATAAGTCAGTAAGTCAGTGAACACGCCATGCTGCGAGGGCCAGTTTTGCATGAGGAGCTGCTTGGAGCACTTAGAACAAAAGGTAGCCATGAGTGAAAGGGGCTGATAAAAACTGAAAACAAACATGAAAAGAAGCATTATTAAGACCCAATTATCTGACTGCAAATTACTGTTTTGGAAAAGGTAACCTTTTCTGATGTTCTAAAACTGGGACCGCATACCCGTTTAGCACTAGGCAGAAAAGTTAGCTGTGCTCAGTCTGGAATGGAAGAGCTATCTGCCCATTTTCCAAGCTAGTGCACATTATGTTGACGTTCATCAGCTAAGAAAAGAAGCACCAGAATTAAATGCTCTACTTAAATAAAACATGTGAGGAGCAAAAAGACCCCTAAGTGCATTTTCCACTTCTGCTATGCAGAGAAGCAATAGCAATACATCATGGTCAAATACTGCTGTTCAATGAGAACACTATAACAGATTAGCAACATAAAATACTGGAAAAACAGCCACTTAATATTATATCAATGGCATTGCCACCTATTTCTTGGCCCAAAGTTCTAGAGCTAATGACTAGACCCGTGAGAAACTGTGGTACTTATCTGCACAGATGTATGCAGTCCAAGGAACAAAAACTTGGCAACAGAGGCATTGGCGATTGCAGAATGGGTATGAAAGATTAACAGGCTGACACACAACAGAAAAATCAGGCAGCAAGATGGTTTACCAAGGCAGAAGGGCCTGAGAGTGTTCATTTCCATCTTGAAATTACTGGATATCAGTTATCATTATTTTTAGGGGGGCAAGGAAGGCAACACTTCACTGTAAGATTAAGCAGGGCAATGAACAGCACTAATTGGGAAAAAGGCGAATTCGCAAAGTCATGTAACCATAAAACAGCATGCCACTGAAATACTAAAATCTGCAGCACTAATACCACAAGAGTACTTTTTGTTAAAGCAGTATAGTAGTTGACAGCATTTATCCACATTACCACCCTCCAAGCATCACTGATGTACCAGAAAAGGCTTTTCCTACCAGCTGATTTTGGAGTGAATTTGTCCCTGTTGGCTGCACATACTGCCAGTAGCCTGTATCCAAGATCCAAGTCAAATCCTTGCTGAGCTGCCACTCGACTAACCACCTGCAGAAGAAAAGAGAGAAAGCTTCATTAGATGCTGCCGAGCTCCTTGCAAAGTTGCCTTCATCTGCGTGTCGACATGGGTTGTGAGCAAACCCCCTGCTCCAGGACCCGCCGCACACGTGGGGTATGAGGTGCTCTTCTCAAACCACTGGCAGTGCAGGAACAGCAAAGCTAACACACAAATATGTTTTGGTGATCTGGTTATTTGACCACTTGCCAGGAGAAAGAACTCTCAGTTCCATGAAATTTGGAGGAAAAAAGCTTTAAAGTAAAAAGAAAAAAAAAAAAAAAAAAAGGAGAGAAAGACTGTATATAAATATTACACATAATACTGGATTTAGCCTTTGGGATAAGATGTCACCTAGGTCACCCATGTGTGTCTATCACAAACAGTTCCTGGCCATGTGTTTAAGAGCATTGCCCCAGTCTTTTTAGGTTAAAATGCCCTTCTCCTCATTGCTGTGCAGTGTTCTGCTGCGCTGAGATCAGTGTCACAGTTGCTGCATTTCAACAATACTATATTGGGAAGCACTTTGCTCTACTTTTAGAATAAATAGCTCTGTGCAGGAAGCATTTGCCAAATACATTAAATACAGAAAAAAAAAAAAAAAAAGATCTTTTTGACTTCTCCTGGTAAATGGAAGCTAATCCAGGAGGAATCTAAATTCCTGGTACGATTTACCAAACTCAGCAAGTCAAACACTAAGGCTGAGGATGAGAAGCATCAACTGTTTCTCCAGGCCACTGACTCAGCTATCAGCCAAGAATGTATCCCCATAAAAATCCACATAGTATTAGCAATACTGTGGCCATTCTGGCAAACCATGTGGCAATGCTACAAGGCAAAGATTTTATGTTTTCTTTCTAGTGGCACAGGAAAACTTCAGACTCAGAGAAGCAGGCAAAACAGGTATTCCTAATATTACCATTATTGTTTTGCATTTAAACAGTGGCCAAGGAGCTCCACTGGAAATAGAAATCCTTGGATGAATTCCATCTCCTTGCATGAAATAAAAGGCCTCATCCTAAATAGCTTACAGTACAAGAAAGAAATACCCTTTTTCTCCATCCTTGTCACCGTCTGAAAGCCCCTTGTTAAGTTAATGACAGTCCACATTAGTGTGCAGTTATCTGTGGCGAGCACTCGCTCTCCAAAAAAGCTGCAGGACAAAACAGTGAGAAACCAGGATTTGTGATAACCTACAAATAGTGATGAAATACCCAGTCTGTCCTGCCTACTCAACACTGCAATGTGCGCCTTTCTATTCCAAACTGCTTTCCAGTATCCACCTCCTCTAATTAACACCAAAGAACTAGATTTCTTTCTAAAAAAGAATGGCCATAGATAACGCTTAAGGTTCTTGGACAGATTTTTGTTGTTTGCTGTTGTTTCGGCTAATTAAAAAATTATAGATTCATGCGATTTTATCAAGTGGGAGTGTCTAATCCTCATTTTTTTTTTTTTTTAAACACATGTGTACCAATCTCAAAATTGACAAAATTGAGCAGCAGAGAGTTTTAGGAGAAACAAATGAGATTTCTGACAATCACTACAACAATGCAAAATCCTAGAACACAAGGAAAGGAAAAAAATTTAGAAGAAGGATGTAAATTTTTTTTGGAATAAATCAAGAAATATTTCCAACTTGGTAAATTAAATGCTAATCCATTACATATAGCCGTCTGATAGTTGTTACAGTTCCAGTTGTTAAGATTCTATATCGAAACTTTTAAAAATAAGATTAAATCCTCAACAGGAGTACCATCAAATACTTGTCTTTCGTGTGACGTTAGCAAAGGGAGTGTGAAGTGCTGGGGCGCCCTGAGAGCTGGAGGACACGTCCACACTTGGTAATCTACTTGTGCCCCCGTCCCCTACCAGCGCGATCCAGGCACGCACAGGTGCTCCTTGCAGGAGGACTGGCAGGGAATGCACAGGCAGCTCCTTAAAAATAAAAGATCTTGTTAAAGGCTCCCAAGGGCAAAATCCCATTAATGTGTAAACTCATTTCAGCACCATCCTCTGTAATATCACACAGGAACTCACCCCGGAGTGCTGCTCAGGAGGAGAAAGGGTCCTCCCATGTTCTGCTTTGAATGCCAAGTATGTAGGTTACTGCTGAACTGCGTATTTTGAAACAGACAGGAACAAAGGCAGCTAGGCCTGCTCACAGCGAGCACGGCGTAAGCTGCACAGCAAGGCAGGCTCGCACGGGGAGCTCATTTCAAAGCACGAGGCTGTGAACCCTGAGACACTGCCGGCCAGAGGGACTCCGAACTGGCACCTTGATTTATTGCGGAACAAAGTCTCTAAGATAATTCAGGAAACAGAGCCACTCATAAAACCATGAAAGCCCATCTATGATTGCAGTGTCTGCTCTATCGCTTGGAAAGTCTGGGTCAGTTTGGGACAGAACAGGTTGGGACCCTAATATGTTACACTCTTACTTGACACCCGTTCCCTTTTCCTTTTTGTTTTGCTTTGAGTTTTTTTTCTTTTTCTTTTTTTTTTTTTTAAACCAGTTAAAGAAAACACAGTTCTGTATCTTGCCATGGTTGAGAGAAGAAACAGATTCCAGGACGAGCTGTGCTGACACTGACTGCAGCCCCATGGCCTGGTGAACATCTCGTTACAGCCCGCTCCCAGGCTGCTGCAGTTACAAACCACTAAGACCTCCAAGCAGAGGACCAGGCAAGAGAAAGTAAAATCTGAATTTATGAGTCTATGGAAGCAAACTCATCAAACTATTCTGTTATTGCTTAAGTTTTTCATCAAAAATGTGAAAGGAAGCAAATTATAAGTTGTTTTTGGTTTTAAAAATTCTGAATTCTAAAAAAGGAACTTCTTTTGAAAATCTGGAGAAAAATCCTTCCTCCCCACAAAGAAAAGCAACAAAAACTTGACTGCCTAAAAGAAAACACATTTTTTGCTAAATTTCCATTTTGCCAAGAGTCATTTTCCGCCTAAGTTTTTTTCCCACCCACTCCATTAGAGAGGGTAAGAGCCTCTGTACAGCTGAAGCGGCTGTAACAGAGCTCTGGAGCCTTCGCTTTTTCTTCTCTTTTCCTCCCTGGTGGCCTGGGACTTTGTGATGAGTGGGGCAGCTCACTTCTTCATCTCCCATTTCTTTGCAGACTCATGCATTTTTGTAGTACTTGCATTTGGTTCACAGCTTATGTTTTCTCACTATTTGAAGATTTTACTTTTATTTTTTACATCACAGCCACATCGGCAGCCCTGATGAAATTTACTTTAAAGGGCCTCAAAGGAACGGGGCCCAGCAAACCTTGTAACTGCTAATGGTTATTTTCACAAATTCATTCAAAATAAAGACCTGAGAGGGCAGAGGCATGCAAATCAAGTCTCTGTAGCAGGGTGAAAAGGGAGCATGTTAGAGATTATAGGTACCTAGTCAGGTAACAAAAAACAAAGAATTAAGCAAATATTTTGTGAGCTAACAGAGCTTGCAGACATAAGAAAATGGTAGATGCAATATTATTTTAATTTAGAAATGGTAATAGCCCAAGTTTCAAATTATTTTAAAATACATATAGATGTCACTTGCCAACAGATATATTACTGGCAACTGCCAGTAAGAAAATCTAATGGCCCCAGTGAACCTTTAAAGTGACCAGCACTGCGTTCCCAACCGCAACGTCGCCTGCACCGACTGTGACACAGTCACACAGAGCCCCAGGCAGCTCCGCTCCCACCGTCATTGACAGACAAGGGAAACATCACGAGGAATCACAAGAAAAGCACAGAAATTCGGCTACCAACTTCTCTTGTAATTGCCAAATTTAACTGCAACGCCTCCTGCCTCTGCCGCCCTTCAAGGCTCAGGGACTGCACTGCGGGAAGCTGCCCTTCCCTGCCCTTCTTGTCATCCCACCACCAAGTTCCTGAGCGATGCACCTCTTAACCTAACAGGCCCGTTAATCAAGGGTTATCTGGCTGCTTATTACACAACTCCCTTCCCATTATGCTGCACTTTCAATGAATCTCTTAACCAGCAGCAGTCAAGAGCATCCCCCCCTGCTGGCATCAGAATGAATTTTTCCAATTCAATTTGCCGGCTGCTCAAAAACTAAAAATGCCATCTGATTGCTAGTTCAGACAGCTCTGTGTTCAGCCACTTGTGCATACTTGAAATTATCTGAATGCAGTTTGAAGACTACAGCAGAAATTTTGTAATTAGAATTCTGCAATGTAGATGGTAATTTTTCCCCCTCAGTAACACACAAAGATCAGATAAACAGGAAGCAAATTGAGGAATTTTGCAACATGAATAGTGATTTGCTTCAAACAGGAAAGAAAAAAAAGGAGAGAGGAAGGTATCTTTGTGATCTGAAGCGCTCGTTTGCTGAGACCCTTGCGCTCTCATTGCAGAAGGGCTGCCTCAACAGCACTGCCAACCACAGAAGGTCAGTAAAGTTCGACATCATGAACAAACTTCTCACCTTCAGAGCTTGAAAAGAGACCTCAGGTATGTGCCGTGAATGCAAAAGACCCTATAGAGGCCTTATAATCAAACTAGGGTCGTCTTAACACGTACTTGCAACCCACTAGGTGTCTAAGGACCATCCTTTCAAATCACATGAACTACTCTCCCTGCTACCGAGTCTCCTCTTTGACGCTGTTCCTGACGCAGCTGAGTGACCAGCACGGAGGTCGGACGTGCCTCCTCACACTGCTCCTCCTCCCCTCTGCACGCCTCCAGCAGCAGTGAACATGGGAATGGAGCCCTCCTGGCCAGCCCTGCCTCTGAACTTCACTCCTGGAGGCAGAAAACCAGGGGCTTGCTTTAACGGGGCCAGCTGAGCAGCGCAGCCACTGCAGGGCTGGTGTCACCTGAGGCCTCACAGACTGTGAGCAATAATGCGGATGGAGCACAAAGCCTTCACACGAGGAAAGTGATGCAGAAACGCAGAAAGCATTGTAATTAGGAATGCAGCAAATCTGAGATGGAATAACACCCTGTCTCAAGCAAGGAAGGCTGGAGTGGCGGCGGGGAGACTTTCAGACGTGCCGAGGCTGCAGGCGAGCCCGCACGAGAGGCTGCTCGGGCAGAGCGCGGCGCGCCGGCCGGCGCTGCTCTCCCCGCACAGCGCACAGCTCTGCAGTGCTGCCTGCACGCAGCTGAAAGCTCGCAACTGCAAGCACAAAAATGTGTGTTTAACTCATGCATGGAGAAGCAGAATTTCTTCCACCATCTTTTTGCCGTGGAAGTCTTAGATAAAGACTGAACACAACATTTCCAGGGCTCCAGTGGACAGCTACATCTTGTCTGGGTGTAGATGTAAAGAACCAGCTCTTCCACCTGTAATTACCTTCATTCTGATCCTAGATTCAAACTTGATTCCAAATCTGATTTTTGAAATGTCACAGTGTGATTTTTGATTACACACTTTCCTGCACTAAGCACAAGAACTTAGCCAGATGAAGTTGATTTAGCACCAGATACCTTGTGAGCACCTTAACTCAACTTTGCTGCTAAGGCATCTTGTTTGGGGATCTTGGCCTTTTTAAAATATATAGTTCTTGGCCTTTAAAAAAATTATTTTCATATTTGATCGATGAAAAAAATGTGTATTATAAATGACAACAGCCTTTTTGTTCTTAAAATGACCTGAAAAAAATCAGTCTCAATTTGAGGGTTTTCCAAGGAGAAATAAAATAAAAAAAATACAACGTATCACTAAAAAGGAACCTTTAGCAGGTACTTTCTACATTTTAACAGATATGCTTCTTTTTCAGCAACTATCTTCAGTAGCACAATGATCCAGAAAGAGCTACAAGAAACAGAAAAGATGTAAATGAAATCCATGATTTCAGATACACAGTACAACTTGGACTGCAGTTTTGGTTGTGGGGTTTTAATTATTTATTTAAAGAGTAACATTTCTTAAACAAATATGCTCTAAATTATTCCCATCTCACCACTGAGGTTGGTCCTACATTCAGAGAGGACATCTAAACAGCATCAAGATAGCAAAAAAAAAGATGATTTAACGAATATCTTAACATATTTTGTGGGCAAACTGTCGTAGGAAGTGTCATCCAGATGAAAAGATAAAGTCAGGTCCTAACCGCTGTGGTCAAAGATCCCATTTTTGACAAAAGAAGTTCTGTTAAATTCTGTTCTTCGGCCAGTGACCAAGTCAGGTAAGCACCTCCTGCTGACCTAGTTTCCTCCTACCTTCCCAAACGGCTCTACAGAGCCGGCACGAGGGGCAGCGGTGCCCTCGGTGAGATGGGTTACACGCCACACACCGGCAAGAGCAGAGCAGCGGGACAAGACTGCAATGGATCAGCCAGTGGGCAGAGACTCAGCAACGGCTCCAACGCTAACAAAAATACAGTTGCATTTGATCTGTGGAGGTTATTTTAACCAGCTCCCTGTAACACTATGCAAGAATTCATGTCACATACAGCATCATACTCATTGCAATGACAACGATTTACAGGACCCATAGTTTCAATTATAATTTGACTTTTGGCCTACCAGTCCTATCTGATTTCAAAACAACTACTGTTGAAAAGACCATCTCACTTCCCCCTCGCAAATTACAAGAGAGTCTATTGTCTCAGAAAAATCAAAATTTGCTCATATGTTTCATGAAAGCTGTTTAAGGGAATCTTTCTGCAGTCTGCAGCTTGCAAGGCAGTCAAGGTTTACCCTCTCTCCTTGATTTTTTATTTATCTGGTTAAATGGGTTTCTTTTTGTTACTCACTCAGTTTGGTCATTTTCTATAATGCATGAGCATAAAAAACGCAAGCTGTAGAATTAGAGTTCTGCAGAACTGCCTGAACATGATAGTAATACACTTGGAGCGGCATAGAGTGTTTATAAAAGCAGCACAGCTTTTGGGACTTACTGCATGAAAAAAATAGTTTATTTTTAGAGGACAGATATGTCACAAGACATACATGAGTCTAGGGTACTCCTGTACCCTAAACCTTTTTCTTGTAACGGTTTGTACTGCCCAGAATTATTCCAGTTTTACTCACAGGTCTTGGCAGCAACAGCCTAAGTTTTTTATCACAAGCTAAACTCATTTTCTGTCCAAAGGAAGAATCAGTTAAAAGACCTAAATAACAAACAAAGGTATTTAACGAGTTAAACTTAGCCTGTTTACAGTCTCCAGCAGAGACCTGGCCCCCTACCTTCCTGGCAAAACTTCAGCTGCTGTACCAAAGCAGTACCAGTTGAGATAGAGAGCCACATTATCCTGAATACACTGTCACTGGGGCCTGCAGTGGCAAACGTAACTCAGTAATATCAAGCACAGCTCACATATATCAGCTATCATCCACTGTTAGTAGTCAGTATGGACACTGTTCACCTGTTTTCTTTTTCCTGAAGAAGAAAAAAAAAAATCACTGAGGGAAAATGAGTACTGGGAATGTGTGGTTGTGTAGTCCTCTGGCTAGCTGATGGATGCCCTTTACAAGTCCCTGGGATTTCTATAAGCACTGGCATCACAGCTTGAGTAACCTTCTGTTAACAGCTTATTCTGTATATGCTTGCAAAAAGCAGTGATTCCATATGAAAATCTGGAAGCCTTGTAGCTGATTCCCAAACAGAATAATTATAAAATCTTTCTTCTGCACCCCGTCAGTTCTGCCAGACCAGTAACATCAATGCAAGCTTCCTGATGACAGAAAGTACATCAGAAACTCGCTGTGAATGCAGATATGAAGATGGTGTGCAGTTAAAACAGAACTCCTTTTCAAGAACCATTTCTTAGGACAAACCACAGTTACAAAATTTTGAGAGGCTTGTCTTTTTTGTAATAACAAGACTAATTCTAATTGCTTAATTTGCGCAAAAATATTACAGCCATGACTGGAGCAAGACAAAAAAATCTGCTATCCCTGCAGAGCTACTTACTATCAAATTGGTTATTCTTAATACCTTAGAAATCTGTCTGGATGTTCCCTTACTACATCTGCATCTAAATTTGCAGTATGTGAATGGATGATTTGTTCATTCTTGAGGGTTTCCCCTTCTGCAGTCATAACATTCATTTCACTTTGGATTACTACATACCAAGTTATACTCTAGTAGAATATGTCGACTTCATATCCTTTCATGGCTCCAGGAACAGTTTAGTACCCAGCTTTTTTCTCCTTCAGATAGTTAAAAGCATAGATTGTCACGAAGGAAGAAAAACTCCTTTTGTTCACTGATGAGGAGCAGCCTTATGAGTAAGTGGTTTTAGTACCTGTAGATTTTCTGCACTTCATGCACTGGCCTTTAGGAATCCATATAATGCCAGTGATATACTGATGGCAGAACCTATTTGTTTTAAAAAGCATATCCCAAAAATATGGAAGTTTTTGGGTACTTTGTGTCTTTGAATGGGGATTTTAAAAATCAGCAAAATAAAACTATAATCTTGCTTGAGGAGTTGAATAGAATTTCACACTGATTTTCTGTTACCTTTTTCTTTCAGTATAATCCTCATGAAAAAGAACACTAATAAACACTCTTAACCTTTTTTAAGGTTAAGAGTGGCTCCTAAGAGTAAAGAACATGCAGTAAAACAAGCTACTGTCAAATTAATTATGACTTTCCTGCATTTCAGCTGCTTATCATTTATTTGCAATTTTCCGAATAATTTCTCTGGAACTGGAAAGTCCTAACGTGTTTGTTAAATTAAGGTAGACACATACATTTCCTATAAGAGCCCTAAACAACAAGCCTCAACTGTTACCTGGGTTCAGTTTTCAAAAGAAAATCATTCCAAAAAGTTATAAATTAGCAAGTTCAGAGAGACTGAAAAGAGAAGTGTTAGAGGATAAGGAGACCTTACCCACTGTACAACTAGTTATTAGAAAGAAACAGGAATTCTTAGACCCTTGATTTAGACTCACATGGAAAAGCATGTTTAGTGGGAGGTAGGAAGAGACATGAAAGAATATCTTCATTAGAGGAGTTTTAACTCTAATAGCAAGAAACTTATAGTCCTTTTAAATTACATGCTCTCTGCAAGTCCTCCATACTTATCTCGCACAAACCAAGCCAGCAATGTAGGTTTCTGTGTTTTCCCCTGTTGGGAACACGATGAGATTGCAGCACGCGTCAGGATGCTGCTGCCGGCTGGCCCGGGCCGCACACACTGCTGCCTTCTGCGAGAAGCCTGGGAGAGGGGAATTGCATCCCACGTTATTCAGAGCTGGGGGAGGAACATGAAGCAAAGCAGCACATGCTGCTCAAATGATAACAGTACTTAGATAACAAAGATCATCTTGTCAGGAAAAAAAGAGATAGGAGTTTCATCTCAAGAAACTCCTAACAAGATACTGTGCATTTTACCTCTCTGTTTTCCACGGAGCATTTTCTTCTCTCTTCCCTGTGCTCTGGGAACAGTGAATCACTAGCAGTCAAGACCTTATTTTGACCCTGCACTAGGCAGGATTGCAGGTCTGCTTTTGCAGAAAGGAAAGATTTAAATAGTAAAGACGATGCAGGTCAGATTTACAACTTTCTAGCAGAGATCTGTGGAGAAATACTGTGCTTAGTTGCCTACAGGATACTTGAGTTCACTGTCTCCTTTCCCAAACACTAATGCCAAGGCTTCAGTCTAGCTAATTTGACATAAAGTATACATGAAATATATTTATGCTTACATCAGATCCGATAAACACTTATTAATGCTCGAGGTTATTTATTAAGAATAAATTAACCTGCAGACAAAATCTTTAAATAGCATATCTTTGGACTGCTATAAGACTTCTAATTCTCTTTAAATTCTTTTACTACTTGTGAGAATAATATACAGCTCCTTATATATCACTGCTTTTATTCTAACTTTTTAACATAGAAATCAGAGATGCTATACACTTGAGCACACTAAGATGGAGCCATTCCTTAACATTTGGATTCCTGCAGCTCAACCTAAGTCTTAGGGTCTGTTTTATCCCCATCAGTTACATACAAAGTGAAACTCACCCAAGCACTTCCCCCCTCTACAACAAGTACTGGTAAGGCAAATTCTTCATTAATCTCTTGTAAAGTGTTAACTCCTTCAGGACTACTAATTTATGTCAACTTGTTCCGCCAATTGCAGTGAAGTTTTCAAACACTCCTGTTCCAGAGAGAGTTGAATTTTTCTAAAACTCCTGATGGCAAGTAACAGTTTTGGATTGTATTCTGCTGCTTGGAGCATGGGAAATAAGCTTTCAAAACAGTAAGAATGCTGTTATGTACACAATGAAATGTATTTTCAATACTTTATGACAAAGTTGCTTTAGGAATTACTGTGGCCTTATAAAGGTATGAAAAGCACTGAAGGTCTATAAAACTGTTGAAATTATCATGGTAGAATTAAACCTGCAGTCAATATCTGCACAAGCTAAGTCAAGGGGCACATCAGAAACACTGTTTAGCTGGAGGTAGGGCATGTTTCATGTAGAAAACAATTGCTCTTCAAAGTCATTTAGAAACTGGGAAAAGGAACTACATGCCTGAAAAGTTTGTTAACTGAATAGGAAGACCACTCACCTGGCAACGTCAAGTGATGAAAAGATATTATGTGTGCAGAGTAATCTACCTTGTACATTTCTAAGTAATTTAACTATAAAAATGTTTTTCCCTTTTATGATTCCAATTCTTGTTACCACATATTGCTTCATGCTACAAAGTGGAAACAAATAAACAGCGTCCTTTACACTCCCCAGTCAACTTTTCACATTTAAAAAACAAAATCCACAGTATGGAGCACAGAATGCGGCTTCTAGGCCATGGCAGACAGCACACAGCACAAATTGCCACCACAGGAGGAGTGGACGTACCGTCAAACAACCCATCAGGCTCTGCTCGAAGGGTCTCTGGAAGGCTCTGGGGTCCCCACACCAGTCCAGGAGCTCTGTAGCTGCATTGTGGAAGTTCGCAGGGTTCTGTAAGTGCTGGCAAGAGAAGCAGCAGCAACATGGTAAGTAACGTACACAAGGGGTGACACACAGTCTTTTACATTACACCCATTCACAGTTTGGAAACTAGGAAATAATGCACTTTGAAAATCTGAAAATAAGATGATAAAAATGGAAAATTCTACTTAATTCATTCTCATTAAAATTTATGTAGACTTATGATTTTCTGATATTTTCTAATGCAGATTTCTGATTTTCCAATATATACTTACTCAGGGATCACCCAGAGCTGAAATTGCAGAATTCCTCTGATTTCCTTTCTCCTTAACATTACTCCTCACATTTGCCTGTAATGGATTCTACTTGGACACCAAAACTAGCCAAGCCCCGATTTTTGGAAATCTCAGTTTTCTGCTTATTCTTGGTCTCCGGCTTATCTCCAGTTGCTGCCTAGGGACACAGTGCAGCCCTGCCTTCCCGCAGTCTGGATTTCAGCCCTTGCTTGCGAGCTGGGGCCAAGCTCAGCAGCCTCTGAGCGCATCGGGGACACAGAAGAACAAACTCACTACACAGATCCCTGCCTGGAGCCGGGAGGACGCTCACCCTAGCGTTTGTATCACGAGTACCTACAAGGAGGCTCCCGGTAGCACTGGGAGGAATCTGGGAGGATCAACTCCAGGATCACAAGGACTGGAGGGATGTTTTTGGACAGAAGGATGGCTGGGATACTGCCGAAACGCAACAGCACAGGATCAGTACAGAGACTGCAGAGCAGAGCCCTGCTCTAAGCCTAGGAGGCATAGGTGGTTTGGAGCTCAGCTTCTCTTTTTGGAGGTTACCTGGTGAAGGCAAGTTCCCAACTCCTACCCTCACTCTTGCCTTTGTGTTGAACAAGGTGGTATTTCATTAGAAGTTTATAAATTTACCTGATACCATAACCCACATTATCATCCTTCTCTGTGCTGTATTACCCAACGCGTCTAGTATTTTGGTAGGAACAGAGTGGCAGCAGAGGAGTGAAGGAAATTAGTTTAAATAAAAATATTGCTGCTTCTAGGGATACTTCTACCAATGCTGCAAGAAGCTCTTCCTGATACATCATATATCCCATGCCTTTCTATTTTTTTAAATATATTTTAATATATATATTTTTTTGCATAACTTTTTTTTCTTCAGATTACAGAGGGCAAGCTTACTTTTTGAGAGTAAATGTGGAGAATATAAAGCAAATCCATCATAAATCAAAGCATATGGACAGGCACACTTTGCTCCCTGTGTTATGTACAAAAGCATTCCAAATATGCACTATACATGTTTTATTTATCGGTAGCTTAAACATTGCAGCCAGGGCAAAAAGCATTAGTGTGATTCACATCCTTACAGCAAAAAGCCTGCTTGAAAAGGATAATATTATATCTTCAGTATTCCACAAACAAGAAATTAAGAGGTTTTCCTAGCTCTTGATCCAAGAACAGAAGTACAAAACAGAACTTATGCCAGACTCATCCATCAGCTTTGTTATGATGCATTTACCATGCATGGTTCCATCCTCTTCAGCTGAAATTATTGGCAGCATTTTAACAGAAGCAAGACCTGGCCTGAAGAATCTAAGGTATAATTTGCTTCATGTACTTACAGAAAAAGATATATCCCCCTTAATAGACAATTCCAAAGAGAAGAACTAAAAAAAGGTCTAGTGAGTGAAGAACATAACGGTGAATTTAAGACCACACACAGACAGACCCACTAAAGTTTACTCAGATCTTGCTGTGAAACACTGTGGTATACCTTCAAAACTACTACTCATGAGTGATATAAGAAAGGGTCATCTCACACCACCATGTTTACAAGCAACACTATACAAAAACACATAAGAGAAGATTATAGAAGATTTGCATGAATATAATACAGAGACAAAAGTTAAAACGTACTGAAAGAACCAGTTATCTATCAGTTTTCAGTATCATCTGCTTTTCGGAAAGCTACTAGTGAAACATCACTATTTCCCTTATTTCAAAACCTACCAAAATTTCCAGTGTAATCACTTACAACCCTGAAAACCTAGCACCTTTCTAGCCCAAACATAAGCAAAATCACAGAAACGCTAGATGTCCTCAAAGAGGTACTGGACGTGTGCGTCGAGTTATTACTGCAGGGATCTCCAGGAGGAGCTTTGAAGAGACAGTCTCTCCCAGTCATTTATTCTGGTCTTGGAAGGAACCTCGTGTTCTTTGCAGCTCTCCTGTTAACAGCCTGCTCGGGGGGATGGAGAAAACAGCAAACGGGGAGTGAAGGCTCCTGCTACGCCCCGCAAGAGCCAACTCCACCAGCACAAGCTCCTTTCGGAGGGCTGGGCTGGCACCTGGGCTGCACTGCAGGGAGGACACCAAGGTCTCCCTGCTGCTCACGGCCAAGTCGGGCTTCAGACTTCCATTTAAATAAAAGAGCAGACCGTCTTCGAGAATGAGAGCGGCCGTGTGGGCAAGGCATCACAGGTACACTGGGATCCAAGTTTATCAGCATTCACAGTAACTCTGTGTGCCTGTTCCGTGCTTTGCTGCTCTGTAGTTACCTGGGGAAACCACATCCGCAGGGGCAGCTACAGGGAACGGCTGAAACTCAGTGACAGGCCTCAAGCTGACTGCTTTGTACTATCCCCCGAGGCAGACCCCCATATGTCAAATATGCCTATGTAATAAAGATCTTATTTTTAAAAGGATACTAAAGCACAGTCAAATACTTTTAGCCCACACCCCTACACCAAAGCGTGCACTTCCTGCAACCAAAAGCTTGATGTAATTTTAGAGACAGAAACCAATTACCCAGATTGCAACAAAGCAAGGACACCAGCCTTATCTCTAAATATAGAGGACTGCAACCCAGATGTATGCTAGCATGTCCTAGACAGAACAGTACAGTAGGTAAGGAAACAGCATCAGTCAAAATTAAGAGCACTTACAGGAGCTTGAAGTTCTCACGCATAGATCAAGAAATGCTAACATGACAGCAATGGTATGGAAAGTGAAATCATTTAAACACGAAATCCATATGTTCTGACTTGCTGCTATAGAAAACAAATGTAGAATTTTGATTTACACGCTACATATTTCTGGGGGAGGTTTTCTTTTTTTCTCTTTTCATTGGAATACATCAGACTGAAGGCACAGCCCTAATTTGCCACAACTTAACCTATTCAAATTAAGATGTCATGCAAATAAGTTGCTTTTGAACAGCAACTGCTTAACTATGCTAAACAAGTTATTCCATTTATTTACGTGATGTCGCACCAAATTATGAAGGCTGACTCAAGTTGTCTGTTTATTTTGCCGAGTTACGTCTGCTCTGTGTCTCACTACTCGATTTAATTGAGCTACTGCAGATAATGTAACTTATCACCCAGACGCCGTGCCACGCTGCTAGATTCTAGGTTAATTAGCAGTAGCCTACAGTCACTGCATTTCTCACATGGTTAGCCACTTGGACCCTGCCTACTGTCTAGCCTCACTAATCAACGCGCCTGGCAATTTTATATTAGCGACAGAAAACACTAGCAACACACGGTAGCAATCGACTGCGCAGCAGAAGAAAGGAAAACAGCAGCTCGTTGACAGGGAGCCCCTTCTGCACTGCGGGATTAACCCGCTGTTGCCTGCTGCGCGTCGGCAGCCGGCTCCGACTGAGGCTGACCTACACCTAAGGACGCATTTCCTGGACATGCTGAGCCTGCCCTGGCAGCAAACCACAGCGGAGAGGGCAGGTTTCGTGCTCTGAGCCTGGCCTGCACATTCCCACCGCTTCCACGCGGCAGGCTCACGCTGCTGACGCGAGAGCAAACGTCTCTTCCCAATCACCGCGCTGGGTGCTCGCCCAGCGCGATTCCCCACGCGATGGCGAGCGCGTTGCATCCGCGCCGGGAACGCGGAGCGCACGAGCCGCGGGTCGCAGCAGCAGTGCCCGCGCGCCGCGTGCTACACGCCGCGACACTGCTCTTGGGGTGGAGCTGCACCGTCACGGTGGGAGGAAGACAGATTTAAGGAAAATATTCTCTCCACCCCACAACTGCTGCTTTTTTACATAACGATACTTTTGATTATTTCAACCCACAGAAATAACTTTTTTTTTTTTTTTTTTTAAGGATTGGTACCCCTTGTTAACCTCCCTAAAACGCAGGCACACACAGAAAAACAATTATAGTACTCTGTTGCTGCTCATATTTACTGGAAGGCTTTTCCTAGTTCACGCAGAACAATCCAAGTTTTGTAGAGCTTGTCTTAGTACAGCAGGACGAGAACTTCAGGAGGAATGAAAGCCAGCATTAAACCCATGTTTTCAAAAAAATAAGACCAACATCCAGCACACCACAGGGTTTGCATAGAACTCATGACATTTAAAATGCATGTATGCAAGTCTGAAGTTCACATGATCTGCTTGCTATTTTTTAGCTGTTGTTATTCACATTCTCCAGATTTCCTCCACAAAGTTAAAATTCTCATAGGGTTGTAAAATCAAGGGTTTTAAGAACAAAACCAAACATATACCAATTATCACCAAACTACACATGTAAAACCTATAATACTCAAAACTATTGATGCAGAAGTTACACTTCATTTGCAGTCAAGCTGGTTAATGCTGGTTGAGGAGCCGACCCACTCCTTTCCATGTCTGTGTGACACTTTCACCCCACGTGTGTCTCAGCTCTATTCCAGGTGACACAGTGTCCTGCTGTTTGGGCAGCTTCTACCAGGTAATTCTGACCATTTTTTTGTCTGCCTGAATGTTCATCCAGACATGCTTGTGGTCAGCTGTAAGAAAGATGTACTGTTGTGCTGAATAGTAGTGGGGAGGAAGGGAAGGGAATGACGAGGAGGGAAACATGGAAAACAAGGAGACGACATGCTCTCCGGCTGAAGCAACACACGAGCAGCACTAGTGTGTGCTCCTGCACGTTAGCAAAGGAAGCGCACTCAGAAATGAAAATTAATCACTCATGTGAAGAAGGTAAAAGGATTCCCGGTCAGAGACCCCAACAGGGAGTACCCGAGGGGAGACAAGGCTGACCACGCTGCTACTCAGCAGACAAACATGTTGCTGGCAGACCTAAATTTGGTCAGTCTCAGCACCAGGAGCTAGTAGCGGAGAAGCTGCACATCAGCAATGGGCATTTGCTTTAATTCATTAGCAAAGGCTTTATTAGTTTATAACGTCAGCAGGCTGCAGGAGCAAGCCTGGCCACGGCCCCCCTTCCCCTCCCACACACAGGCAGCTACTTCGCTTCCTCACTCACAGAGAATTTTCCTTCTCCCAGATTTGGCCCTCCACCAGCACAACTGGTGTTACAGGGACACTAATCCAGGCTCTGTTTAATCACAGAAAATGCCATGACCCAGAAGTGGTGGCTTTTGTATTTTTATTTCTTTTATAGTCAAGTAACGTGACTATACTTTTCAAAGGCTATATATATGAGAAGCTATACTTTGCATATAAGAACTCATTTGAAACCACAATTCCAAACAAATAGACTTTTTCTTTTTCAGAAGGGTAGAGGGGAGTATTGAGCTACGTTCTGTCTTCTGAGATGCTGATTTGTGCTTATCTAGATACAGTTATATATAGTTCAATTCTCTACAGTCCCCTTCAATATCAAAGATTGTTTTATTTATCAAAAAAATTAAAAGGCTCAAGCTGTGCATTTTGTATTCAGATGATTTTTCCCCCAAAATTCAAGTGTTTTTGAGATTGAGAAATCCCTAATTAATAGAATTATCTTGCACTTACACGGCTCCTCTCACTGGAGACTTTATAAATATTTTATTAAACTCATGTTTTGATAAGCATTAGATACTCTAAGAGAGAAATTAAAGATCCATGTAAGCTATGGCTACTTATCAAAAGGGAACCTGCTCTGGCCCATTTGTCCGCTGCAGTCTTTTTTTTAAGGGAAGAAAAAGCAATAACTACAGAGCAAAGACCAGCGCCACTTCTCCAATGTTTTAAATACCCTGGATAAGGTGCGGAGGGCAGTCACCACGGAAAGCAGGAGTTGGCATATTAAACAAGACACACACATACACACACAAAGAAAAGAAAAAAAAAAAAAAGTGTCACTATAATGAAGGCAAATTGGCTGGATACCTGCTGCAAGCAGTAAGGGACTAAAGCAGACTTGCGCCTTGCTTCCTTCTCACACACTGTCAGCACAGGGTGCACACACAGATCAGTGTTGGTGTTAGAGAAGGGCAATGCCCGATGAAACGGTGTCTGAAGAGCCAGGTCCCTCGTGCAGGTCTGCTGTGCCATGACCTCTGTGAGGAGGCCAGCGTATGTGCATGTTCTAAGTACAGGTCTGCAGGGAAGAAAATCACTGCCACCTTCTCCTCCAGTTTTAAGAAAGCACCAGAAACAGATTCAACATCCTGCTCCTCAAGCACCATACCAGAAGCCCAGAGATTTCTCATTTGCTCTGCTAACCAGGAATACGCGGCTGCCTTCCTGCTCTCTTACAGCTTTCATACTTCGTAATAAAACCACAAAACCACCCACTGCCATTCCAACACACACTCCTCAGGCTAGGGGGACTTATGGACCTAACGACCTGAGCCCATACCTGGCTCTGCATGGCCATGGGCACACGAGTGCCATCTCGGCACCCCGTCACCAGCAGCACCCATGGGCCATTACGCCAGCTGAGAGCACCGCGAACAGCGGCTTCACAAAAGACTCAAAATAATCAAATGACAGGGAAGAATATTTCCTTAATTGCTCAGATACAGAGCTGTAAAGAAAGGGAGTTTGTTCTTTCCCTGAGGCCACATAAGGCTCCCATCCTTTCTTCAGTCTGCATCGCGCCTCAGCTGCATTACGGAGACAGTTTGCTTAGCCAGTCCGTTCACTCCTGGGAACGGAAACAAGCCATTTCCCATCAGCATCGCCCTGTCTTTACATGCTAGCATGAGACGCCATATACGTCTATATATGAGATGTCTATCTTGCATACATACCTTTCCCCTCATTTCTACCCTTCCTCTTCATTCCTATAGAGGATTTAATGATACCGACCCTTTCTTCTCTACAGCCTTGGCACTTTTCAGCAAGGAGTTTCCTACATATCTCAACACATTATTAACTTTTTTCAAAGCAGTGGTCGCACTATTTCCCTTAAAATACTCCAAGCAGCACTATTTGAATAGTGATCCAAATATCCGCTTAAATTAATAAATTTTACCCGTGAAATTAGGCTCATTTGTTCTGGATTTGTTTACTTGTCTACTTGTAAAAGAAAACTGATGGGCATAGTTTACCGTCCTGTAACGGACGACTATGTGAGGGCAACAGGAACACTGGGGAGTCCACCTAAATATCTGCACATTATAAGGCAGCGAATAATTTGAGGTGCACATGGGAGCACTTTGAGAGGTTGGCGGAGTCTTTTCCAAGCAGTTCTTTGCCCATCAAGGTGTTTTAAGATATGAACTATGAGCTAGCACAGCTCTCGCAAGGGAGGTAACCACCACCGCTGCGCCCACAAGAAGAAATGAGGCCACCCAAGGATACCCAGTGAGTGCCCAGCAAGGGGAAGCAGCAGCTCTCACTCCAACTTGGGCACTGACTGACTCAGACTCTGAACCAAACATTTAAAATGCATTTGTAGGAATTTTACTGCTTCATTTTCTAAATTTCCAAAGAATAAATACACTGGTTTTGAAAAATACAAAGTAGTCTTTAGTGTGTTCCAGTCAAGCAACATTACATTGACATATTTTGTTTTCCAATTAATTTTTGACTCATTTTAGTAAGTTACTTCATAGTGTTTTTTATAGGAGTTTTAATCAACTGAATTCATCTTTATTATTTTAATCTCTTAATCTATAAAGAGATAAAATCTCAAGGTGACCACTATATGAACCGATGCCAGTGCGCTACATGTAAAACCCACACGACCTAGTCTCAAGGGCCCTACCAGGCAGTCAGACTTCATGGAGCTATTTCAAACCAAAAGGAACAACTCTAGCTGAAAGATTTTGGGGGTCCTCGTACATAGCAAACTTTGCAAGATTAAATTAAATGAAATCCATTTCATATAAATCCTGCTGACAAAGACCTTAGGTTATTTTGGGGAACGCCCTGGGAACGAAGGGGTGAGAGGGGAGTATTTGTACTTCCTGGTGATTTTGGATGGTCGCCCTGCAGGGAACCCTACAGCCAACTCTGAGCATGGCAGTCCCATTGCCTGCAGCATGGGAACGATTTGCAGTTCAGAAACATTCACTTGTTTATACCCCAAAAAAGACCCAAAGGTAAACCCAAACTCCCCAACTTTGAATCACGCCATGACCCACACTAGTTACTCACACGTGATCCCTAGCAGTGTGACTGTTTCCAAGGAACCACGAAGCGAGGCAAGCCCTAGGGATAACGGCTTCACGTGCTTTCTCCAGCCTCCACTTTCGCTGCAGAAAGCACATCTCTGGCTGTCATTTCAGGTAACTGCTCCAAGTTGGATTTACCTTTAAAAGATTTACCTCAACTTCCTATTCATGGAATGCTCAGTGAGCACCTAAAAATGCTCCTGCTCCATCACAGAGCCAAATGCTCCTCGGTTATGTGCTGTTCTGCAGCGTGCAGCGGGGACCCTCACACGCGGGTTCAGGTCCCCACCTTCCCCTCTTACTGCTGCTTCTCATCTCACTATTTCCAAAGGGGACAACAAGAGCAACATTTGCAGGGTGGCTCCTTACTTACATTTTAGAGCAAGGCAGTTTATTCAGCTGAAATATAAAAGGCTTTTCCCATTTCTTTCTGAGTTTATATGTGCTTCAAACAATGTAGGAAATAGTTTAATATTTGGGACTTATTACTGTAGTAATTGCAACAAATACCTTCCAAAAATTAGTTTCAGGGATTCACTTTTAAGGCAACAAACTACTCAATTAAAGTGCTCTCACACTATTAAGTGGCCTAAGCTTCTGCTATTCAGGCTTACTTTTGCTCCCAGAAACCTATAGCAGGAAAATGAACATAACATTTCATTTCCAACCCTGCTGCTTCCAAAGAAAAAACCATGAGTTTCTAAGTCAGCCTGTGTAGAAATACCAGGTCCCAAAATTTCTGCAAAACTTCTACAGGTCTCTTGCGTTATTTATGGCCCTGCGAGAGCTTGCTTTAATATGACTCTAAATTATCTGTGTAACTTTTTATGAGCAAAATATATATCCTTCATAGCATTTCCCTTGCTTTTATATTAGTGCTTTAATGCCACAATAAACAAAATCCTTACTTACTAATCCAGCTGGCTAAAATATTATCAGCCTAAAATACCAAATGCTTGAACTGCTTAAAGGATTGCTCCTTGCTTTAGCACCGGCTGATGTGCACTTAAACCAGGCAGGAGAGAGGCTTCCCTGCCATTGCCTAGCTCTTGCAAGCATGTTGGAGCTAGAATAATAGCCCAAGTCCAACATCAGAATCCTGAAGACTCTGATTCCAACAGGGACCTATGTTTTATATCAAAATAGGAGAGAGAAAAAGAGAGGAGAAAAAAAAAAAAAAAAAAAGGGAGTGAAGGAACCACCCAATAAAAACACTTTGAGCTGGAAAAGAGCACCTTCTGCCAAAAGAAAAAAATCATTTCTTTCAGCAGACCTGCCGCTGGTAGCAGCATCTCCTCTCACAGCACCTGTAACTGCTCGATCTAACAGGAAGCAAAGCCCCCCACAGTGACCCTTCTCCTCTCTTCCGAAGGATCCACCACTTCCCATCTACAGCCATATTGTTATGCCTTTCTGGGAAGGGCACCTCTCTCTCTCTCGCATCATCTTCAGCAGATAGAAATCAACAGCCCAAATTAGACAGAAGAGGAAAAAAATCTACATCTGCCGGAATGGGTCAGCTAAGGACAAAATATTTCATCCTGCTGCAAAGCAATACGTAGCTGCTCATGTTTGCTTGAGCAGTTCCCTTACCCTGATCTGCCTTGCAAAGAGCCATATGGAAATGCCGCCCTTCCGCAGGTATTCTGAAGGCCCCTTTCATTCCCCGAATGGCGCAGAATTACAGGGCTGACAAACACATTCTTTTTTCTCAGGATGGATCATACGGAAGCACTCTATGGAAGCACCTTATATAAATCCTTATCAGGCAACAATTTTGGGGCGGTATGGGGATTTTTGCAAAGCCCAGAAGAAAGGACAAGAGCATGAAGATTTCAAGCGGGTCAGTGCTATGTCAGCAGATTTCTGCTGGCAAACTCAGGTCCTCCAACGAAGTAGAGAGAAATGTTTGCTCTGCCAGGAAGCCCCTCCTGGCAGACACAGTCTTATCAGCTGCTTTGTGCTTTTCCCAGCATAATCTGTTGATGAAGTATAATGTGAACAACAGTAAAAAGAGCAGCTATGTTCACATAGGCAAATCCATGAACATCAGCAGTCTGCACATTTGCATTGATCTGAGCCATAAAAAGGACAGAAACCTGACTAAATTTTCATCTAACAAGCAGGATACGTTTCCCAGGCGTTCAGCCAGCTCCATCTGCAGAGGTTTAAGCAAGGTACACTAATCATCGTGTGGGAGACGGCGTGTATAAAGTCAGCACAAGCACGGTAACAAACAAGCTCCTGTAAGAGCTGACTCGCAGCATACCTGGACACACTTCCCAGCCTGGAGGCTCCTCCCGCACCCCCAGCACTGCCCTCCCGTCGCCCCCATCCCTCTCCCTTGGCGGGTGCTGCCCGCGGCGCATTCCCCGCGCGCTCAGCGAGCCAGGAGCGCTCTGTTCCCACAGCGCGAGGAGCCCTGCGTGCCGACGGCTCTCGGCACCAGAGCTGCCCCCTCCCCACAGCTCCTTTCCCAGGCAGGGCTATGGTCCTTAAACTCAAGTGCTGCACTAGCTGCGGGGCTGCTGTTGCATTCAAGGCAATAAGCAGGAAACCCGCAGCTATGAAGGGAGCGCCAGACAGGGCATGGCAGGCGCCTCAGACGTGCTGCCAGGTATCACGTATTCACCACGGAGCGAGAACCCCACTGCCGGTGCCCAGCTGAAACGGGGGACACCACAGCGCGATGTGCTGGATCCCCAGGAGCCTCAATGGTGCCTCCTTGCTTACCAATACAGCAACCGTATTGGTAGGACCAGACTGGTGGTTACACACAGACAGGCAGATTCCTCTGGAACCCATGGATGGCAGCAGCCTGACTAAGAGTTTAACACACGTGCCTATTTCTGACACACCGATGACACAGATGGCGGCAGGGCTGCTACCAGCCCATGGGGCCGGAAAGCCGCACACACGTCAGCTGTGCCCGAACGTACCTAGCTCCCGCACAGGGATGTTCCAGCAGACTGAGCAAGGAAGCTGACAAAGAATTTGTAGCTATGGGTCGCAGGAAAAAAAAATGAAAAAAGATAGCAACAAAACACAGCAGTGATGGATCATTCAACCAATAAACTGTAACATTTTAGGCCCCTCAAGTGCCCTTGTCAGGTAAAGAAAGTATCACTTCGCCATCAGCCTCACTGCTGCATGTTATTTCATGTGCAAGTCCTAAAAAAACCTGTAGCACGTACCTAGGTTGCAACCAAAAAGTATGCATTTTTAAGTAAATACACCCTTCATAACAATACTGCTAATTTTCAAAATTCATGAAGACTGACATTTTTATGAAGCTTCATTAAAATCTTTTCAGATCAAGTTCATACCAGTCCATATCAACCACTCCAATTAAAAATGTCATTACGGTTAGGACTGCTGAGCATCCACATGAATCTACAAAAATAATTTGGAAAAGCAGGATGAGTTTCTTTCGGGGTTAAATGCTACCAGGTATGCAAATAGCCAGAGAACTTTCTTTTCCTCTGAAGTGCCAGCTAACAAAACCCAGTTGCTGGATGAGGAAAGAAATGGGACTGCTTGTTTCCAATTTCAGAAAGGAAAGACCAGCACAGACACGCAGCAATCACAACTTTTAGCATCCTTCTGACTGGCTAGCGAGGCACAATGAAGCACTGCAGCTGCAGTGGAAAGAGGGAAGAAACACTGAACTTGCTGGGAGTCAGCAGTGCAATGAGCACCTCCCCTTAGGCTGGGCTCAGCGCTGGGCTCAATACGGCATCACTTGATGGCGCGTCGCCCAATGCTCCCTGACGCACCGTGACCCAAGCTCAGGAAAAGCCCTGCGTTCCCATCACCAAATGCTCCTGACGCCAGAGGACCTCCGCATACTCCCCTTCCACCCATTGCTAAGATCTGAGCGCAGCACCAGCAGGCACCGCAAGGACAGCTCTTAGCACAGCAGGAGGAGGCCACGCACCTATTGACAAGGGTTGGCTCCCCTGGAATTTAAATACAGAAAGATTTTCTGGATAGATTTTCCTTTCAAGACTTTCAAGAGAGATGTATGGAAACCTTTCACACCACCAGCACACAGAGACAAAGTTAGAAGGCCCTAGATAAAAAATAACATTTTGAAATTTGGTCCAATTAGGAGGTAGGGAAAGGTAGGGAGGAGAGAAGACATTCCACAACACACTGATTTTACTAGGTATTTGCATGTGTCATATACAGAAAATAACAAGCAATGCTTCACTAAACCCATACCACTCACAAGGGATAGTCAGGCGTTTTTGTTTATTTTTAATCAGTGCCCGAGACCTGCCCTAGGATGGGAGTGCCGGGCATCACACAGAGCCCAAGGAACAACCTGTGCGCTGGCCGACCCCGCGACTGCGGCCCTGGGGAGAGGACGTTCCCTGCGGAGAAACGGAGCTCAAGCAGGCCCGTTCTCAGGGGCCAGGAGGCTTTGCCGAGCACAGAATCGTTCAGCATTGGTGTCTGCGCACACAAAGAGCCGAGAAACCAGCCGGGGAGCTGCCGCCGTCGCCTTCGCCGCGCGCAGCACAGCGGTCTGGGCCTGGCAAACTAATGGCGCGTGTGGGGGGAGTCTGCTGCTTTGGCTTCTCCCACTGAACGCTGAGAAAACTGTTTGATTTTAAAGCACATACACTTACAAATACCGAAAGAATCAGCTACAAGGAGACCACACAAGCTGCTCCAGCTTTTCACAGGAGTCTGCTGCCTTTTTTTTTTTTTTTAAACAGTAAATACACAGCCACCTCTTCAGTTTGCCCTTTCATCTATTCTGAAGCAGTTTTTAACGCACACTTCATTTCCTAACTAGCTGATCATATACAAGTTTTGGCTGCGTAGCTGTAAAATGCTAGAAAAGATGAAAGTGAAGCAGGACCTTGATCCGCAAGAGGAGTCGGTGAGGATACCGTGGGTGTCTCGCAAGTCAGGGAGCTGGGAAGAAAGCAGCCCGTGCTGACCCTGTTGTAAGCTGATCCCGCTAAAGCGGCACATGGATTACCATTTATAGCGTTCCCAGGGGCTGGGGTGAGGGGCGATGCGGGCGGTAGACAGCTCTCAGTCTGGCTACACGAGCTGCCAGCAAGGTTATAAAAACGCGTGGATGGCGGGCGCCAGGGGAGGGCGGCTGTCCTGCCGCCGCGGGGCTGCGCGCCAGGCCAGGGGCCTGCGGAGCTCCCAAAACGCAGCGCGGCCGCCTGCCCGCGGGCTGGGGAGCGGGGACGAGGGAGGGCAGCGGGGAGGAGAGCCCCGCACTGCGAGAACAGGCGCAGACAAGGCCGTGCAAAGCGCCGTGGTGCTGCCCAGCCTAACACGGCGTGCGCCCTGGCTCTGCGGGTACCGGCGAATGCTCCTCGCGGTGCTGCGCTAACCCGGCCGCCCCGCAACCCGGGGAAGCGTCTCCAAGCAGGGCGGCTTGGAATGCCTGACGGAAGAGTCTCTTCCCAAGGGCTAGCCTGGGTCTGTCTCTGCTATGGAAAAGGGAAGAGCACAAGGTTTCAGGCTTGTGGAGGGCAGGAAAAAGAGTCTTTATGTAAAGACTGCTTAAAGACTCCTAAGAGAGTCCTCAAGGAAAAACCAAAACAAAAGAAAACAAACAAAAAAACAGTTACTCCTATCAAACATCCTGAAGTATTACCACTTTCACAGAACAGGCTTCAGCTATCTACTTTTGGTGCTCAGCCTCTGGCTTGCCTAAATGCCTTTCTGCAGAGTTGAAGGCAAAAACACTCAGGCAAACACAGTCAATATTCTCTTATTGCAATGTCTGCACAAAACAGGCACTGTGAATTCACAGGCACGGCCAAGAAGGATGCTCCCTTTTGGGATCCTTTGCTGGGTTACACATGCCCCTGCCCACCCAAAGACTCAGGACTTTCTTCCAGACGGGAAGCAATAAAACTGAGACAGTTCCACAAATGGGTTAAAGCCTGACTGACCTGCCTTGCCTTCCTCTCTGCCTCCACTGTGGAAGAAATATATTCTAGCTCCCTATGTAAACCAGCACTATATAAAAATGTAGTTAGGAGTTTAACTGACAGAGGACTCATTAGAGCCAAAAATACCTCTTTAAGACTTTAAGAAATATTGTTTGATATTCCTCTATCTTATTAAAATAATACAAATTCTGTGTGCACAGAAACTGGCAGGTCTGGAAGAGAGCAGCATCCTCCATTTATCTCCACTTGATCTAAAGGTTTGTTCTTACAGCTGGAAAGGTTAAATTGTTCTGTGAGTCACTTCATTCTTCATTCCCTGGGCTAGGATGGCCAAAGAGGACACCAATTAGTGCCAGCCAAGGGCAGACATTTTCTGAACCAAATACTTGTTCATAAGCAGCTGGGATGAAATCCCCAAATTCATTTCCCTCAGGCTTCTAAGGAGCGATGAGATGCATTAACTTTCACCAGAGAGATGGAAGTGAGGGCAAGCAAGTCACCACAAACTGGGGCTGGATGAAGACTAGCAATTCTGCAGGGATGGATGCCTATTTTGGGTCCCTGACCCATGAACTAGCCTCATCTGATTTATTCCAAAGTCCTTTCTTATAAAGAAACTAAAGGAGAAAATCATCTGTTTTAGATATAAACTTTATTTTTTTTTTATATCCCCCAAAGCATCGACATGGCTAGAACAGACTAGCAAATAAACATACATTTTATGTTCTTTACATTAAACATATTCTAGGAACTATAATCCTCTTACTAATAAACTAGACAGCTGAGAGAATGAAAACAGATAAAAGAAAATGAATTTAGTTTAGCATTCAAGACCTATCCAACACCGTTCCCCTGCTTACTTTATATCAGTCTCTCTGATTTACAGTCCTTGTGTCTACCATAGAAGGAAAATTATGAAGAGGGAAGTCATAGAATCATAGAATTACTGTGGTTGGAAAAGACCTTCAAGATCATCAAGTCCAACTGCAAAGTGCTGCATTCCTTCAAGAAACAATAAACATGTGTCCCACTGCTAAAGTAGGCAGAGAGGTTTTTAACTTATAGTAAAATGATAAAAATACAATAAATTGTATAATAATCAATTAAAAAATAAAAATACAGAACTCAAACAGCAAAACTCCAGTCTCTTAAGCATGCTGTTGTCCAAATGGTGAGGAAATGACAGAGTATGACAGAGAAAACTGCTCAGACAACAGAATAACGGGTTGTGAACATTGACTGAATAACGCCTGTTTTTACATTACACTTATATTTTATAGTAATTTGGAAAACATTATCCAGTTCTCTAAAGATGAACTTCAGAGTTCATCTCAATGGATCTTCTACCTGAGAAAACTGATTTGAGAATAACCTGTGTCCTGCTTGCATTTAGGCATCTGTTTTCTCCATGCATGCATCTATTTACAGATAAAAGTAGGAAACATTATTCTAATGTCAAAATGAGAAACCATTCTCTTGCTCTCATCCTGACACAGAAAGCCCACGCTCCACATTTTCTACAAGAATTCCTGCATATAAGGGCCCCCCATCATTGCAAACAGAGGCTTCTGAAAATTTCACCCAGTTTCCTAGTCGGAAGATTTAATATGTGAAATAATAAATTTGGGTAAATCCGTAATTCCCAAAGACTAGTCAATTTCAAAAAATATTCAGAAGCATTTTGAAAGAATAAGAGCAGACAAAGTTTTTATTTTACTTTTGCTTCCATGCAAGCCAATCAACCTGAGCACTTAGACACATGCCCACCATCTAAGTTTGATCCTTGCAAACTTGCGCAGGCAAGGGTAGGTCTCAGCTCAGATACTGCCCCATCAAAATTTTGGCTTCCTTAGCTCCAAGCACAAGCAAGAGGGCTCCTCCACACTACGACTCTGCTGGGGAGGCCAGGGCAGGGCTATACTGTCCTGCTTGGAGTTGAGGCAGATTTGGCCAGTCTCCGAGCTTCAGATTTCTTAGCCAGGTGAACCACAAAGGTTGGCTTAGAGGTTTATACAGCAGCTCCTGCAGCAAATTGTCTTCCGACAGATTAAATTGCCTCATTCCTGCCACTGTCCTCCCCATGAAAAGCATGTTGGAGGCTATCCCTCAAACGAGAAGCAGGTAACACAAATGCACAGCGCAACCCATCATGCAGTGGCTGCGTTCACTCAACAGCAGCGGTCTCCACCTCAGCTTACCTGTTTTATGCACTGCAGCCGGTCATTGGTCTGCTGTATGTGCCTGTCCATAGAGTTCATTGTGATTGTCTCCGCTTGGCTTCTACCTGAAAGCCATTAAAATCCCTCAATCTGCAAGACAAAAAGAACAGTAGAGATCACTGAACACAGCCCATGCACTTGCACCAGGCTCCACGGTGAGCGAGACCCAGAGATTTGCACCGTAGCACTTGATCCCAACCCGAGTGAGGACTTCTCCCTGTGGTTTGGGGAGGGCCGGGGTGCTCGCGGCTCTGCACCGGAGTGACATTCCCAAGTCACACGGGGACACCTAGCCAGGGACCGCACACTCCCCGGGGAGCCTCTGTGAGGCCACTGACAAAGGATCCTTTTACTCAAAGAATTATCACACAAATGGCACTAAAATGACGGAGCAGTGCTGCTTGCAAGAACCCCCGAGCACATTTGGAGATAAAAAAAAATAATAATAATCATGATAACAATGACAGCCTGGGCTTTGTAAGGGCAAGGGCATGGCGATTCCTCCTAATCTTCCACCGGGAGAAAATACCTCTCATAAATATTAAATGAATCAGATACGGCAGAGTATTATATGGCCAGAAATAACACAAAACATGTTATTGGCCTGAAGTGATAGGAAAACTGAATTTCTGTTTTGAAATAAAAGCACCTGGTATGCGCTGGATTTTCCTGCAATATTAAATCTAGGAGATCAATTTAAGGTGTCCTTGAGACGGCCGTGCTTACGGTGGCAGAGGCTCGGGACCGGGGCCTTGGGATTTTCTGAACAGCTGACAGTCCCCCCACTCATGGGCACACATGGACCAGACCTGGCTTCCTGGCCAGAATGCTTGGATGGTCCCTATGGTGCAGGGCCTCGGCCTCTGCCAGGGCTCTCCACCTCAACGAACCGCTCGGGACTTCCAAAAAACACGTCTCCACCCTCCGTCCCCAGACCCAAGCCTGTCTCCAGCAAGCACCAACCTGGAGGCAAAGCGCAACATCCCTAGGGCTCTGAGCACCCAGCAAATGGAAACAGAGCAGATCCCAAAGACAGGGACCAACAACTCATCAGTAGGTTTTTTTGTCCATAATTCCTATTACCACATGGTGTGCAGCGTAATTTTTATTTATGTTTTAAGCAGAACTGCTTGAGACTCCAGCCTACACTTAATAAGCTTAGCAGTTTTAAAGGCTTTTTCCTGAATCTTACTTCCCAGTTAAGGGTACAGTGATGTGTCACACATGCATATATATGCTCTCCTCTCCTGTTTCAATCACTTTCATGGTATTTTAAAATGGAAATGAAACCATAAATATTGCACATTGTAACACAAAACCTGCCTTTGCCCCTAAATTTCTGTACCCTTGCACGGGTTGCACAGTCTAAAAATGTGTATTTCTAAGCTCAAGAACAGAGAGTAGGCATAGATGCAGGAATATACATCCTAATGCTGTGTTTATATAAGCATAAAATTTCATGTTAGCTCCAGCAAGGTCTGAGACCAGCACAGTAGTCTGGGAATCTCTCCCGTCTGAGGAGGACCAGAGCAGGTCTGTTGGTGCTGCTCCTTCCTACACCCCCTGTGCCCGCTCTGCTTGCTCCTCATCTCCACGCTCCAGACAGTGTGTTCAATAAAGCACACCTGTCAATACATTACAATACTTCAGAAATGGTCATGCCAGTCTTACTCACAAGTATTATCATCTGCTTATGCCCAGCCACCTCTCAATGCCAAATGCCATCCAAAGGTCTTGTATCAAATATAAATCGGTATATTTTGCTAACATGGTCTTATCTGCCCGTAAGACCCCCAAACAAACCTCAGCAGTCACAAAGTTTAATCTCTCCATGGACAGCGAAGGTATTTATTATGAGATAAGCTAGCCCAAACACGACACCACTTCAGCGGCGATCCATCTTACAAGCTGGGACACATTATCTGCATTTTAATTGAACATCAGGACAGATGGAGGATAGCATGTTAAAAGCAAATATAAACACATACATGCACACAGTGGTTTTGCTCTTCCTTAAATATTACAAACTGCTGCCTTTTTAAATATTATTATTATTTTGGAAATTAGGACACTTTTGCTTAATGAACCAGTAAGCAAAATACCAAAGACCTGGTTGACTTCGTAGTACAGTTTTTGTCGTCTCTGGCATTATCAGGTTAAGTACCTCACTGCTATACAGCCACACAGAGGTCCTGGGAGCCACTCTGCAAAGAACATTTATCTTGGGCAACAGAGACACACTCGGTGCTGCCAGAAAACATGATTCTCAAGCAAAGCCAGACACAGCAGCGCTCAGACTGATGGGCTAATCACATCAGGAGCTGCCTCTGGTGTTGCTGTCCGCATTCAGGGGGCTGGGAGGCTGCAGAGACGTTTTACAAAGAACGTGGTAGTGACTCGTATTCACATACTGCCACTCAACGCCAGCAAATAATTCTGCACGTTGATTTATGAACTCTGGATATAATCCTGCCCCAAGTCACTGCCTTCCTGCTAACCGCAGACAAAAACCCGGGTTGCTCTCAGCTACCTGAACCACAACCCGCTACTGTGTTTGTCTAAATTGTCGTTTCTCACATGCGGTGCAAGTGTCTCCAGCGCCATCCGGAAAACCACAGCACAGAGCACCGAAATGACTCGCACCTGTGAGCACACACGGATGGAGACTCCTCCACAGCGAGGACTGGCAGCGCCGTCCCCTTTCTTCATGAAAGGGAGCCCAGGCCATGGCGGTGCGCAATCTGATCAAACTCTGCTTCAGACAGCCCTGCTTTTAGCACCCAGCCCACCCACGGGAAGCTACTGCTCCACGCGGCTCGAACCCGCCACGTGCACATCCTTAGTCCAAAATTAGAAACAAAACAAAACACAACCTTTTCCTCCCAATCTCACACTGTTTCAAAAGTGGAAGATCATCTTACTTGAAAATAATAGTGCTTAAGCAATAGAAAAACCAAAAGGAGGAAATAAGAGCAGAGTTTTATTTAGCTACGTGCCAAGTGCTGCCCAGGCCATGAGTGGAAAGGACTCTACAGAGTGCCTGGCCAGGTGCTTGTGCAGCGCTGTTAGAAACCGCGCTGGGATTTGGGCCTGGTCGCCGAGAGCAGCAGGGATGGATTGGGCAGACCGCGATTAAGGGCAGAGGCAGAATGGGACAAAGCGGGGAACCTTACAGGGCTCTGCAGTACAAATCTCCTCCAGTTCATGCACATCTCAGCCAGAGAGGCTGGCACTACAGTTCTATGTGCAAACTCCATCCGAAGGGACAAGCATAAAGACGTGTTCCTCACACCTCCTGCTCACGCAGCAATAAGATACCCCATTCCTCTGTTGTCTTTTTGGGGGTTGGGGGAGTCGTTATCCCAGAAAAGTAAATTATTCTTCTCCTTCTTTCTTCCCTCTTCCCTAGCATGCAAGTTCATAGCCCTAGGCAGTAACTAAAGAGGTCTCATCTACATATTTATATGATGTCTCAAAAATGGAGAATGCTTTTTTTTTTTTTTAAAGGAAAAGATGTAGTGACCTGTTAGACTTCTTTTTTTTAACCCTAAGTGTACTTATCCTTTCTTCATTAAGTCGTTGTTAGAAGACACAGACAAACATTAAAAAAAAAGCATGAAATTATATAGTGGTTAAAAGAAAGATATTTTCACAGCCTTCTGTTATTCCCTGTGCTGTCTGAAATTTCAGGTTACAATTTTATGATCATTTTATCAGCAATTGGGCTTCCACCACGCATTTCTGAAGAGCCATTTCGTAATGCGCGTTCTCTGCCAGCTCCTCAGACAGCCTAAACAGCCTTTCAGCTACCTGTCCTGTTTCCTTGCTCTCCTCGCATGCAGCTGCTACCAAGAGTGAGAGCTCAGCCCATGGGACACTACAGGACACGTGCATCAACCGAGACCTAAGCTGAGACATGGGTACAACCTTCTAGAGAAGCTTTAAAGCCTCCTTGGTTGCTGCTTTTTGCTCTCCTCCCCCTCTCAGACACTTTCTTCCTCCACTTCCTGCTCTAAGAGAGAAACAGAAGTACAAAAATACCATGGGAAGCCTCACGTGCCAAAGGTAATGGAGAAATGTCACAACTAAGGGCGAATATCAGAGGAAAGCTCCCTAAAACGTGTCACCTGGCTTCCAGCCTAAAGCAGTCCAGGTAACACACACACACCAAGCCTGTGCAGCAGCATGGGCCATTGACGGGAGTAAGGAAGAGTAATTTCTTGGCAAATCAAGTTTTAAGTGGATAATTTAGTAAATTTCCATCTAAGCAGAAACACATTTTGGTAGAACCCACTTGAAAGCTAAGACTGTGCTAGCCATCTGACAGGTAATAACTATGGCTCTGTGAGGCTACTTAAAGGTCTAAGCCATTGAACAACAGCTGACTGGAATCTTACCAGCACGTCATGGGGCCTTACTGGGTTAAATAAGTGGATAAATAACAGAGAAAAACAAACAACTGGAGTATTCACCATGAAAGTGAGTGACTGATTTCAAAATTCAAACACTTTTCAAATTGCAGTGAAATCATAAACAGGAAAGGCAACAGGAAACGATCTCCATAACTCATTTTGAGTCTTCCACTGATGTTTGTCCTTGGAGGGGGATGAGGTGGAATCTTCCATAGGAAAAGTGCAGAGAGAAAAAAGAGGTGTCATGAGAGATAACAGCGGCACCCACCCCAAAACAGCACCCGCTTGCTGGGCTGCACTTCCTGCACGTCACAGGCGCGCCGGCAGCCACCACCCGGGGAAGCGAACGCCTGTTTCAATCAGGAAAAAGTCCCGTCTGCGGAGGGAGGCCGGGGCAGCGCACGCAGGGCCGGTGTGTCCTGCCTGCGCCGCGAGGATGAGGGAACCCGCGCTAGCGCCTTGGCCAGCAGCACGGCCAGCAGCCTGGCTGCTGCCTGCGGCTCATGGCCCTCACGCGGGCAACCCGTGTCCCCCACGGCACAGCCAGCACCACCTCATGGACAGACCTCGGGCTACCAAGGCAAGAGAGGCGCCCGCCTAGGACCTCGCAGGGGCAGCTTACCGGGTGGTAAAGGCTCTTGCGGCAACAGATTTTTCAAAGATGCTCTCCAATATTTCCCTTCCAAGGATAAAACTGGAAAAAAGTTTAATATCTATCCCTGACAACTGTTTTATTTCCCCTGCTAGATGCAGCACTTGAAACAACGAAGAGCACAAAATGTCAGGTGAAAGGCCATTTTAATCATTAAACACTTGAAAAAGGAAGTCGTTTTAATAACGCTTTATTTACCATAAGCTGCTAAATCGCTGCTGCTCTTGGCTTTGAGCTATTAGGCAGGGCCAGATGTGAGACAAAGCCGCGCTCGCAACGCTGGGGAGGAAGAATGAGCATTTGTGCTGTGCTGCTTCCCATTGTTGCTCGACAAATGTGCAATAATCCCCAGAAGACTTTCTATCATCTTTGACTGAGCGCGAGAGAAAGGGAGTTTGTGCTTGCACGCGCACTGGCTGCCAGCAGGCACAGCCTCACCGAGGCGGGAGGGGATTCCTTTAATTTATGTGGCTCGAGCTGCAAGTGCTGGCAGTTTCGCTGGGTTTAAGAAAGCTTTCTTCCACAGCCGTGTGCTGTGGAAGACGTAGCCTGTTACACCCGGGCAGGAGAGGCTGGGCAGGCGCGCACAAAAGCGCACCCCCATGTGCTATGGGAGCGGCGGCAGCGTGACCGCTTGCATAAGCGGCACGCAGGCCTCCTCGGGGAGGAGCGCGCCGCCGCCGCGCAGGAGCCGCTGCATCACCCAGAACGGCTGCAGCCCCGTTACAAAAGCCAGGGCCGGCGTGAGCGCTTGATGTGCAGACACGGAGTGCGCGGCAGGAGAGCATCTCAGGGATACCACGACATCAGCTCTCTGGGGAGCAGGGCGCTCCTTTTGGCTGACCCATGGCCGGCACTAAGCCTGAAGCACCTGAACCACATCCTGCCTCGCCGAAAGGCTGCGTATGCTCAGGCAGGAACCACGGTGCACATCCCGGTTCCGTGCAGTTGTGCCGCTGCACGCTTGTATCGCAAGGCTGCTCTCCCTGCATCCTCACCTCTTGCAGCTCCTTATCTTTAGTGAGAGAGAGCAAGGAGGGCAAGGACAGTGCAGTTTATAACAGTGAGAGGCAATAATACAAAATTAGAGGCAAAAGTGCTTACACGAGTGCTCCTGGGGAGTCAGTGCTGACAGACCAGTGCAGAGCGCTCCGGATCTGCGCGCTCTGGCACAGGCACGTCAGACACAGCCAACACTGACAGTCCCAACAAGGAGCCCACCGAGTCGGGGTTCAGTAAACACACCACTGCACGCCAAAAAATGCTAGCCCCTGTTGGGAGAGCTACACACAAACGAGCCCTCCCTAAAAGCTGTTGTACGGTCGTACTCAATCATGTCACAACTGACGTCACCCATCACTTGCTGTAAAACAGCTACCTTGATAAACGGCACGTTCCTGAAGCAAGACAGAAACAGCATCTCTTCCTCCCTCTCAGGCTCAGGGTAAGGCCCCAGAGGAAACCAGGCGAGCAGGAGAACTGAATTCGCTGTCCAGATTCAGCTGGGCAGAGCTCACCTCTCTCCCCAGTCAAAGCCTGTTGCTTTCAGAGGGTCTGTCGCAAGATGCAACCTGTTTGATGGAATTTCCACGTGCTTGTTTACAGAATACCGTGATATACATGAAGCATTGGTACCTCCATGTGCAGGATGGCAGCCTACATGTGCTTTGAGGACTGAGCACACAGACCAGAAAGTTTATGGACTAGAGACTTCCCTAGGCACCATCAGCTACAAATAAACCTCAGCTGGTTTGGATCTATTCTTCCAAGCTATTTACTTAAAATCTAAAGGATAAACTATAGAAGATAATCTAATTAGCATTTTCTAAATGTCCAGAGGAAAGACTGACAACCAAAACCATGCAGAGATGGCCTTAGAAGCAGGAGAAAAGGAAAATGCAGGAGAGAGGGCACTAGCAGCAAATATTTTTAACAATTTAACAATAAGCTCTCAAACAGTGAAGATGCTACTTTGTATTTGTTCTGCCCCGATAACATCTCTCCTGAACCAGACAGCCTGCTATGCACAGGCTGAGAGGTCAAAACCTCGTGGGCCTGGCCCAGAGAAGCGCCACAAGGGGAAAGCGCATCAGGTCCGCTGCAATCAGAAGGGAGAAGGATTTGCATTCTGACACTGAATGCCCCCTGCTTATCTGACGAAACTAGGCATGTTTGGAAGGCTGAACTATAACATTTAGAGGAAATTATCTGCTGATGTCTTCTTGAGATACTGTATCATCAAGACTTATACTGTGCATTACTCGGCGGCAGGAGGAAGAGCACAATCCCCCCCACCATCCATAAGCTGCAGCGCACCTCATACAGGAAAGGAGATGTGGACTCCTATTTTTTTCCAGTACAATTAAGCATAATGAAGAATGCATATAATCAAAGCATTCGGTAATTTCTCTTTATGGTCTGTAAACGTGAGGTTTATTCTCTTCTTGTTCCATCCTACGAGAACTAAAGAACTGCGCCCAGGACCAATAATTTCTGGTTAGCCACCAGGGATCGCATTGAGCTTTTGGAGAAAATCACTCAGGGAGAGGGAAGGAGAGAGGGAAGAAGAAAAGCATTACCTCAATTAACAAAGTCTCCAGAGAGCAAAACAACTGAATAGCTGCTTTGGGAGGCAGGCTCTAATAACTTCGATATCTGCCATTATCCTGGTCTGTTCTGATGAAATTTAAGTAAAGATTTACCCAACTTCCCAGAACGGAAGCAGGATAAATTCCAGGAGGACCAGCAAATCCTATAAAGGCTAAATATAGCTGAAGAAGGTAGAAATTGGATGGCTGTGAATTTCTGTAGCTGGAGAAACAGAATAGTCATCACCAACTGAATTGCATTTTCTGCGCTGCTTCCAGGATTTACTGGAACGTGGCTTCTCTCAAACTCTTCATCTATTCTGAATTATAACAATTTAGTGTTGGGAGATGCTCATTGTTTAAGATAATTTAAAATAAAGATATCAGACATCTAGACAACATAACGTGTTTTATCTTCCTCATTTTAAGACAACTGGTCTGAGATCCATCATACTAATAATCTTGACTTACAGAGTAGCGCATTAAAACCAACATATTTGGCTTTATTGATTTGTCCTGCAGACAAACGTCCACGTTCCGAGTCACTACCAAAACCTAAATGAAATAAGAAACTTGTCTGTCAGTCTGGGTAGAACCACCCAGCACTGGGCAGGCAAAAGACATGGCCTGGTGTGTCCCTCCAGGCGCCGTTCCTGTACCCATGAGGTGAAGCATCGTGAGGCCTGAAATGCTCCTGCTGTGCATCTCGGGCTCATCACCTTGCACTGCGGCACAACACCTGGAACACAACCAAAGCGACAGACTCGTTGCCTGGGGGACTTCATTAGTAAGCCCAGAAATATTTTTGACATCCTATGCTTTATTTCTAAAGCAGTACAATTAAAAGCATAATCCCTGGCACCCTTCATTCCGAGAAATTCAAAGTTCCCAGTATTTCACCATTTATAATGAATGAATGTAATTGTTGTTTTTCCTTGTAAGCGCTCCTAACTCCAGTAACACCAAAAGTCTTCTGGATACATAAAAACGCAACGGACTGCAGGAACTTACAGAGCAGAGTCTGCTGCCCTCAGGACAGATTTCACCTGAAATACCAGGGATGGTCAGCACTGCCCCCCTCCGGCTTCTCGCCAATACTATCTTATCACTTGGAATGACCTTTCTATCTAGAAACTGGCCTTTGAGAAAACCTGCACTGCCACAGACGTATTTAACAGACGAGTAAGGAGGATTTTACACTTACCATGAAATAAGATTTTGGTAGAATAAAACTTAACAGAGAATCAGTTTTAGAAGTTTGATGTTCCAGGCTAAAAGATCCATCACCAGCTCAGTTCACAAATCTCTCAGGTTAATCAGGACCAGATTTCAGCAGTATTTGTAGCAAAAGCCCAGATCTCTCTCAGTTGTAGCTGCATTAGGTCTCCCAGCCACAGGTGACAGGAGGAGCAAAGCTGAAATGGTATTTGGCAGAACACAGCATAGATATCGTGCAAGCGTTTCAAAATCCACACGAGTATTCAGAAGCAGCCACTGTACAAGGGGTAAATTGGGCTTGAGCAGAGGCTGCCATGACAGAAAACGTGCAAGAGTTTGCGCATTTGTCAAGAGGAGGACAACACAGGTCCCATCACCACCACCACAGCTGATTCCACTGGGTTTAATGGGCAATAGGGCCTAAAAGCCGCAGTGACCATCTGCTTGCCAACTAAGGCATGTAGCCCTCCCACTTCCTTACAGACAACATAAAGATACATTCCTAATAAATTATTTACAATAGGATCCATAAATTAAGATACCCAGACTATGTTGGGTTTTTAACACCACCGTTTCACTTCACTCCTCCGATACCTCTGGCTTTCTGTGTACACCGAGAGCCCCTTGGGGTAGATACAGTGCCCAACACACAGAAAGCACCATCTGGGTTAGGGCTACCGTATGCTAATTTCATGTAAAGAATTAGGAGTGATATAGATAAAGACATAGAAGCAATAGCCCTCAAGTGCTAACCACTTCCCCCTTTGCTCCCGGTGATGGCATTGTGTGCTCCACAGGTCCCTTCGCAGCCGTCACGTTCATCAGCGTCCTGCCTGCTGGCCATGGTCTGGCGCATTGGGGGCTGGGGCTGGGCCGCGGCACCCTCAAACCGGGCACGGTTCTGCCCAGGAACCCAGTGTCCCCCTTGGCCAAGAGGCGCGGCGGGTGCCAGTGCTTTGGAGATGCACTACGGGTTCATACTGATGAGCTCAAGAGACAGACCGTTGCTACAGTTTTAATACACACACACACACACACACACACACACACACACACACAAAAAGAAATCTACTCCACTTTTATCATCCCTTGCTCTGGATTTTCATTTTCCTTGAATGACTGTTTTGGCACTTTTGTTTTAATTGGAGTTCATTAAAACTGAAATTTGGAGGGTTGCTTTTTGGGAGCCGATTCACTTTTAATCCTCGCCCACACCGGCACACAGCAAGACTTGAAGAGCCCGTTGCCTGATCCAAGCAGGGTTACAGCAGGCAAGGGGAGGCTGGCACGGAAGGGCATCTCCTGCGGGAGCAGCGCGTCCTCATCCACTGGCGAGCCAAGGAATCGACTCGGAGGGTCACAGGCGCTGCAAGGCACAGTTCACGTGTTTTGCTTGACATAAATCGTGTCAAACAAGAAAAAGTACATAGTGACCAGCAGTTTTTCCTTCCCAACAAAAAACAATCTCACTGACTTGCACCACTCATGCTAAGTTACACAAACTTGACGACTTGAGTCATCCTTTAACACAGGCCAAAAACTCAACCCTACCTCTTCTCTCCCCATCTCTTTTGCTGCACCGCCTCAGGTCCCAGTCCTGGAAGAGGAAATCCCCATTCCCTTAGTTTCCCATGCTCTCCCTCAGCCCGTTAAAAGCTAGCTAACAGTTAGGCAGGGCAGGCCCTCCTCCTTCTCCTCCTAGGATAATGGTGTCAGGTGAAGCTTTCTGGTATTTACAAAGGAAGATAGCAAACTGTTTCCAAAATAATGCAATGCCTTATCTTCCATCTCTACACTTCCCAGCTTATAAATTCAAAGCACAAGCAGCAGGTGAACAGCTACCTAAATGCCTTCTACCAACAGTTAATTTCTTGTCTGCTTGCAAACAGCAAGACAATGAATATTAAACAAATGCCTAAATTAGCTGCAGGCAAGTAGGAATAATTTTGAAAGTAAACGCAGAGACCTCCTTACGAGGAGGCTCTGTGGTGCTACATGCCTCCTGGCACGAGCGCGGGAGCTGCACAGGCACACGGAAGGTCTGTAGGGTGCATACATGACAAAATGCATCTCCTCCTACTGGTAACACAGCACAGGCAGAAAGCATGACTTTGATTGCTCACAGACAGGCTTTTTAACTACTACTTCTCGATACTTCCTTAAAAAAAAAAAAAAAGAGAAATATTTGACAACCTTCTCCTTTTCCAGTGAGCAAGCCACCTATTTTCAAGCTTCTTCCTATTTTGTTTTCCAGGAGAATGGACCCATTTTGTACATAATTTTTTTTTATTGCTTTTCAATAGCCCTAGGAATATTCAGGGAAACACATCATATAGCAATGTTGTGACTTATTTCTACTGCCTATTCATACAGAGCTACTTACACATCTGCTGTTCAGTATCTGAGCATATCATCATCTGCAATCTTCACAACAGCTTTGTAAAACCAAGCAACGAAATTATATACATTTCAGAAATGGGAAATGGGCACATACTTCACTCAAAGATCGACGCAGAGCCAAACTTCCTCTCTGCTACGGTGTGCACAGCGCAGTCCCTTTCACAGGGGGGATAGATTTAGTGCAAGAGCCCAACTGCAGCTTCTCTCAGCAGCTTGCCCAAGGTGAGAGAGAGACTTGGTGTCAGCACAGGCAATTCTCAACCTTGTCTTGAGCATCACACCAGTGTCCAAATAGCTCCTTCTTTGTAAACGACCAGCGGAAGATGATGGTAAAAATCTGTATATTGTCCTATTTTTTTCCCTTCTACCTAAGGAAAACAGAATATTCCTCTAAAATAGATTATAACCAAGTTAGGTATCTGTATCCTGGAGAGGCTTTCATTTATTTTCAAGCCTCTTAAATAGCAAGGGCATAACTAAGTTTATTGCAGTACATTAGGATCATAACCTCTCAGAATAACATCTTCATTCTCCCTCCCTTGTTTTATTTACTATTTATACAGCTGTTCAAAACTATAGAAATGATCTGTTTATATTAATTACAGTTTAAGTTTCTATAAATTTCTGTATCACAGGGCTGGTGCTTCTAAAATATTGCACAAGTTCTAGAGTCAGAAATTGCTCAGGTTTTATGAAGCAACTACCTGAAGCAAACCTGAGACTGGCCCAGGAAGCAAAGCGCCAAGAAGCTTTCCGAGTGGGCTGTGAAAAGAAGCCACCAGGATAACATTTTTTTGAATGAGCGAGAATTAACCAAGCTGCCATTTACACTGCTTTGATTGAATTAGAAGAACACTGGGTAAGGAACAGAATTTAGATATATGAACACATGTGAACATTTTCTTGCAAGGTTGAACAACAAATCCAAGCTTTTCTCTTAGTACGTAGGAGAAAAGGTCACAAAAACGCTATTTAGCAGATTTGTTTTAGTGTTCGTGACAAATGAAAGCACAAAATGAACAGTACAAATACTGTTTTAAGAACAGGGATTTTGTTCTGCACTCGAATTCATCTGTCATGTAGAGCGTGCCTAGTTTTGGTTGAGGTTTCTGTGAATCAAAGGTATGAATTAGCATGAGCTGAATTATAAAGAGAAAATAACAGGAAATATGATGCAACATGTACCACATTGCTGTGCCCCAACTTGCCAGAAAGGGGATTTTAAAATTAGTGTAAAGCATTCATTTAGCAAAGCGCCTTAGAAACCCGAGGACACAATTTGTCAGCGCTCACGAGGAGGCAGGTCCCAGCGGGCCCGCACGGCTCCGCGAGGCACCGCTCGTCGCCCGCCCAAGCGGCGAGGGCAGGACGCACACAGAGCCGCTTAGGACGCTCACCGGGAAGGAAATATCAAAGTTGGAAGGTCACACAAATTGCTAGACATGGAGGCAAAATCTGCCTGAAAGACAAAGCACCCAAGGATTTTAACCTAAAAGCTGTAGCTCTCCGTGTCACCACAGTGCGAACACATGAACTGCCTCGGCTGCACAAGCGCGTGCACATGCGTGCATGGGAGGGAACTGCAGCAAAACTCCCTCCCTTGTATTTTATTTAGGCAGGCACACATTGCCAGAGAGGCCTAGGAAACATTTTCTCTCTATTTTTTTTTCCTCTAGCCCCAATATACGATATTACAAGTGGGGAAAATATCACTGTTGATTCCTCTATAACTGCAGAGTTTACCAAGGCATCCATCACAGACTTCTCTGTTTTCAGACACCGTTTTTTTCTGAAAGTAAAAGCTTTCCTGAACAGTCACTGAAATATTTAAAATAGAAAAGTGGCTGTTTGCAAGCCAGGAAATTAGCTTTGGGATATCTTAAATCATCTGCAATTTTTTCCCAATTATAACAACTCTATCATAACTACGGAGCTGTGACTTTCCCTCTATCAGATAGTGATGACTCTCCACTCCTAATGCAATGGCATTTTGTGATTTCCCTTGCATCGTAACCACTGCAAACTTTTCTAGGTTGTGAAATTTTTTACTTGCCATTCCAAAGCTCCCCTACTTTGCAATTTATTGCTTTTGTCATATCTCCCCTGGTCCTATTTAGGTCAGGATTAGGGAGGAGGCCTTCGGGGAGGCCTGAAAGGATTAGTCAAGTTAGTAGGTGGGATGCTTTCCCAGGGAGACAGCATTAACTAAACCCCCAGGGATCCTCTCAGGGACCCATCCTGCTCCTCAGCCCCAGGGTTTCTACATGAAATGTGACATTTGAGATTAGCTCAGAAACGTTTGTGCGCAATGCCTAGAACTGGACATCGAAGAATGGACTTGAGACAATTTTCAGGGAATGACACCCCCAATGAAGCTTCACTCCCCTTTTGAGCTACCAAAGCAAAAAACAGATGACTACAAAATTGGGGTATTTCTCATATTAGCAGCACCCATGGAAGGACACCCGCTGCGGTGACAGTGGTGAAGAACAGCCGGTCTGGTATCACCCGGACCGTGCCTCGTTCAGAAGTGGTTCTGGAACAGGGCAAGTTCTCAGCTTCCTCAGAAACGCTTCTGCAGGACCCAGGATAGAGCTGGTTCGGTTCATTTTGTTTCACTGATTTACAGGAGAAAAGGGAATATGACAGAAAGCAGGAATTAATGGAATTAATTCTCAGGGAAAACAGTCCTTTATATTCTACTCATATTCACAGCAGGGTAAGAACGGAATACTAACCAAATCCTCATCACAACAAGGACATTTTAAAGCTAAAAATCTCATTTTTAAACATGCCTTCCAAGAAACAATGAACGAGTTAAACTTTAAATTTGTTCTTTCTTAGGGGAAAAGAAATAGCAAAGGTATTTAAAATTAAACAGGACATTCACAATTAATCTGTTTTTTAATTAACTTACTCTGCTGCTGTAAGTGATTCTGCATTTACTCTCATTCTTTCGAAAATTCCAAAGTGCTACTTCTGACCTGTGATTTACTGTTGCCGTACATCTTTATAAGCAGTGCTTTAGTTTAAGTGGCAGTTGCATATTAATTACAAAGTTAATTATGTGCTATGTAATCAGGCTGTAATTCATTAGTTTAGTCTGCAGTGTGAAAGTATAATGCTAAATGGAGGACCTGATGCAGAGTATTTTAGTAATTTACATTTTTTGCATCAAATATTCAAAATATTAACCAGAAAACATTGTCTGTACTTAAGGGAGCCTAAAAAAAACAATCAGCATAATTCTACTAACAATTATGCCCCCAACTTTTCTCAAGAAGAAAAAAAAGGTTATAAATCTTGGCAACATATAAAGTTTTCTCTAAAAACAAGCACTCATCATCTTATTGCCCCTCACTCTGGACCAAAACAGTATCAGGAACAACCACTGACTTCAAGCATCCAGATTTGGTAGCCCTTGAATATGGCCCACTCTTAAGAGACAAGTTCTCTCTGCTCCATGAGATCAGGTTTAAGATGTTCACCTGGGTCTAAACATCGAGGCAGCCAAGAGTATCAACCACATTCAGAGCACATAGCCATGTAGATGGCTACATACATTTATGATTCTGAATTATCAATGCTTCGTATAGAGTACCTAACGCCAGATACTGTAATAGTGATTCTGTCTGGAATTTGCAGGGAACTGCAATTCCTGTTTGCACAGGTCTTAAAGTAAGTTTGTTATTAGAGATCTATGTTTCCCAGCAGAAGTATTGAATACAAGTGTAAATATTTGTTTTTTTAAGATAATGATTTTTGGTGAGAAATGCACTAGGCACAATAACATAAAGCTGTCTCTCTGTCCTGGTTTTAATTATCCTTGAACTATCAAGCTTTCTCTGATCAATACAAACAGAAAACATAATTTTTACAAAAAAGGCTTGTTATGAAGAGCTCTTTTTCCCCTCCCTGGAAGTATTCCAACATTTACTGTTCTGCATTAAGATTGCTTTTGCAAAATCAGTTCTTCCTAAGTCTTTAATTTATTTATTTATTCTGGTACACTAGATATCGATACGATACAAAATGCTGCTCTGTCCAGCATTTAGAAGTCAGAGGTAGGAGTACACTCTCCTAAAGCTAACTCCACAAAACCCACAATAAAGAGCACTTTAAGAGCCATGATAAAAAGCAGCTCTCCATCTTTTGGTAAAATACCACTTCGAGCAATATTATAGATAGAAAAATTATTACACAAGGGGCCTTAGTTTCTTTTTCAGTACATATTAGTTTTCTTTATGTTGAAGGTACTTTCTCTTATTTACAAAAAGAAAGTTACCTTCTTGGTAACTGTGCAAAATCAACATGCCTATCATGAGCAAACAGAAGGAGGTTAGCAAGCCCACGACTCAGACTGGAGCATTGCTGGCATTCTGCCTTGTAGGCCAAGCCAGTTTCCTTTGGTAAATTTTGGTAAAGCCACAAATCCACATTTTGCCTACTTAGATAACTCAGTCCACAGTCTGACAGTTAAAGCAATTAAGGGTATTTCCATCTTAAATTTGTTAAAGTTTCCTTAATAAAACATAATTGGGATCTTAGAATGTAAATACAATGCACATGGAGTAATTAATGTTCAGTGGAAAAAATGGAACTAATGATACGGTACTACCGAGAATGCCGAAGGAGCAGGATGACATACTACTTCATGCTACAGCATATGGAGTACTATATACAATTATTTAAGGTTTAAGCAGCTTGCTTCAGCTTTTTCAAACAGTAGTTCAAGAGACAGCACATGCACCAGTAGTTTTCTAAAAAATAAATCTGCAATCTACACAAAAACCTTTATGCACTCTGTAGCCTCAGCTAAAAACAGAGTCCTCTTTCTTACAGTATTGTCATAGCAGATTTTCCACTAAGAAATGTAGAATAGTTAGAAAAAGACAAATCAGTGGACAAAGTAACTGCACTTTCGAAGTTACACGCAAGTACCACAACAGTTAAGAAAAATGGAATGGTTTGCTGCTTCTTCAGAAACAGCCATAAGACATTTAACTTTGTGTCTAAAGTCAGTGTTTGTTGAGCTGTGTAATAATTCAAGTAGCAAGTTACAGATTGAATGGATTTACCTTTGGATTTGTATTTTGGAAGACATACCTGATGCAGGTATTGTTAGAAAGCACAGGCTGTCGAAAACACCTCTACATCTCTTTAAAATAGAATCCAATAGCATTTTCTTGTGATGTGAGATGATACCTTCAAAACCCAGAAACAATTAAAAGAAAAGTCGTATTTTCCTTAGCACTTAAAATGTTCAGAGCAGAGCATCCTAATTTCCATTACTACATATTACTGTTAAAAAACAGACAAAAGCACACAGGTAAAGCTTTCAGAAAAATGTAGAGATATCATCTAATTTCAGTGGAATATGGGTGACTAATCAGGTTTCTTGGGCATTTGTGGTCATACCATTACAAAGGAAGAAAACAATCCCCCCTTCTCTAAAGAAACGTGTTGTTTGGTTAGTCATTTTTCTTCTCCCTTAAGGAAGGACTTCCCTTCTAAGGACTTGTTAGCCACCTAATTGCCAGCCTTTAGTCTGAGCTAATCACCTAGGTACCATCAGTAGCCAGTGGGGAGAGGTACCTCCAGAGGGCAATTTGTTCCTCCTAAGACAGGGAGTAGGCGAAGTAGGTAGGACAAATTGCTCTCTGGAGATACTTATTTCTGCCCTTAGATTAGAGAAGGAGATCAGATCATTTCCTCAGAAACCAGAGTTCATTGACGTGCAGGAAGATTTAGGTTCCTACATTCCTCAGGTTCCTGCATTGTTGTTCCACCTAGGGACTTCCGCAAAGCGTATGCTGATGTCATGCGAAGTACAGTATTACTTGCAATTCTACCTAAATAAAAATAATTTTTAAGAGAGTCCTTAATGATCCTCAGTTTGTGACTACAAAGGTAACAAAAATGTTTCTTATATATTTAAGATCTGTCCTATGCATGTGTTTATTGTAAATTGTATGCAAATATGTATAGAAATATGGTACTGTAAATTTTACTTGCACACTACTGAATTTATAAGACTAGTCATTTACAAGAATCATTAAAAGACTATATATATATATATATATATATATATATATAAATAAAAGAGAGAGACCTTTTCAGGGGTTTCAGTTCTCTAAGACATGGATATTTTATGTAATATGTTCAGTGATTTATATAAACTCCTTCTCTACAGACACACTTCTCATATATAATAAAATAGAAGGAATTTATCCATTATTTAGAGCTCCAGCCAAGGAACCTGGGAAGCTCCATTCAATGCCCTAGTGGTTCCCCTGAGGAAAGCTTGGGCAAGTCATAGCCTTCTTGTGTACTTATTTCACAACGGTATACTCAAGGATAATACTACTTCTTAAGGTACTATGAAAATATATGCATTCATAAACTACTCAATTAGTCCAGTCACACAGGTAATATAAACGTATCTAGCAGAAATATATTGCAATATAAGTGATTTCTTTAAATTAAGCATACCTTAGTTGTACACAAAGGCAAACTGCAAAAACTGACTTAGATGAATACCCTGAAAGAAAACAAGCCTACCAGTCCAGTATGATGCATTACTGCCTTCAAGTATTGAGGGAGAAAATAAAAAAAGAGAAAGACTAGATTACTTAGGCTCTTTGTCCTTATCAGGGAGTTTATTCTAGTGCAGATTATTATAAAAGACAGCACAGAGCACATTACACTTGGGCATGACCATTAGCACATTCTGGTTTTGCTCTGGTCTAGCCTTAGTAGAGAAGTGTGCTACTGATTTGCACCTTGGAAAGTAAGCAGAGGTGCCGATCGCTCACAACAGGTTATCTTCCTTATCACCCTGCTAGGGACATGCAGGCACCTAGCAAATTCCCAAGAACAGACAGGCCACCAGCTCTTCCCACCCTTGCCAAGGTGGCACTGGTGCTTCCACCATCCCGCTGGCCTCCTGCTGGCCAGCTGTCCCCGTGCATCTCCTCCCTCGCCCGCTCGCGGCTCCTGCAAAGGCAGCCTGGGACACACCAACTGCTGCTCGCAAAGCTGGCTAGGTCTGTGCTAACTCCCAGCCACGGCACAAGCAAGAGGATGCACTGCTCTAGTTAATTATTGACACCTGCATGAGCCGTGGCATTAAACAAGAAAGTTCCTGTTGCTTAGCTGATCCAGTGAGCTTGAAATCTGAAGAACTTTTTGCCAGAAGTTTTACATCCACTAATGACATTCCTAAATCCACTGCTTCCCCTCATTCATGATTTGTGTTACCTGCAAACCTGGGTCTGCTTCCTCCAGAATGTAATGTCTTGGGCCCTGCTCTTACATTAACTCCTCAACTAAGAGCACTTGTGTCCTCCGAGAACAGTCTTAGGGTACTGCTGTTACTGTCCAACTGAATGCATGCAAAGGCACGCATTGGAAGGCGTATGCAAACAGAGCAGTTCGGACAGCGCACACAGCGCAAAAAGCCAGTAAAAACTTCCTTACCACTTCATTTATTGAGACTTCTGTATCATAAATATAACTAGTAATCCCAATTCAGGTTTAAATTTTTCTGGAAAATGTAATTACAAACCCCCTCCATCCAAATCCTCCAGACCAGACTTCTCCATGCGCTTGCTATCTTTCCCACTCCCTTCCTCCTGGGAAAGTCTCTTCCAAGACATTCTTTCCCTGTGCGACCATCCTCTTTACAGGTTCATCAGTCTATGTCTCTGGTGGAGTCTCCAAAGCCACTCTGGAGGTTTGCCCCAGTAGCCAAGAAAGTGAAAATGGCAAGAGAATTCTTTTTTAAGTTAAAAGCAGTACTGCCCTCTAGTGAGGCTCCATGGAGAGCAAGTACAAGAGTGTCAGCTAATGCCCAGCTGCACAGGTGGTCTGAGCTGTGGGGGTATCACCACGATAACGCGACGTCAGCATGGGAACTCATCCGCAGACTACATGGGGTTAGGCAGCACTGGCGGGCCGGGGACCTGGCCCTGACGGACTGTTTCAAGAAACCCCAGAAGGGGCACCACGTTGCCACGAGTGCCGCGACGCGGCCCGCAGAGCGCTCCGAGGGGCCCCGACGTGGCCTGCAGAGCGCTCGGAGGGGCCGGCGGCTCTGGAGCACAGAGTGTGCAGGCCCAGACACACTGCTGGCGAACGTGAGGGAAAGTTTAAGACACCAAACGAACTCATTTAACAGTGTTTGCCCTCTTATTACATGCTTTGAGATGCTCACCTCTGGTCTCTCAAGAAGCTGTAGTCTGTTGTTGCTATTCACAAGACTGAAAATACTAAAATTGGAAACAATGCCTAAAACGAATGGATGCAGACACCATCTGAACAGATAAACCGTGCTGCATGCAATCAAATAGGTAAGCGGAGAAATTCAGCGTCCTACCCTTTCATACTACAGAACTGCTGATCCACCAGTTACAAACTCGAAGCAGTCGGCAATGTTGCAGCGCCTGGCAGCAGTGCTTGAGCTTACGTCTCACGCTGTATTCTAACTTCTTGCCCATCTTTTGTCAGCTTGCAATGCACTTCTCTCTAGGACTAAATAACTTGCATTTCCACACTTGTTAGCTACATCTAAATAAAAACACATTCATAATTTAGAAATCATGGATTAGTAATACCATTTGTTTAGCTGTTTGAGATTTGCAAGAAAGAAGTGGAAAACCATTATCTTATGCCCATTAAAAATAAACAGAACTCTAGCAATAAACAGGGAAGGGATAGATAGAACAAATTGTATATAAAAGACCACAGAATAATGAAAGCAGCAGCACAGAGCTAGATGCTCATATTTATAGACACACAGAGTCTAGAGACACCAACAGATATAACCCTGAAAAAAAAAATTATTCACATTTTGCTACAGCTGGGCAAGCCAGAGTGTACACACCAAGAAAATTGTCAAGATAGCTGTGCAACAGCATAAACCATCTCTCAGGAAACTGCTTACTAACTCTAGAAACAAAAATGGTAATTCCCTCTAGATTGTGTTCTTTTAGGACAGAAGCCCTTTGAAGAGCTCACAAAACACCAAGCGTACACAAACCTGTGCTTTACAAGGGGAAAATTAAGAACTGCTTCCAAGATAGGATCTTGGCGCATGTTCCTGTTAATACTGATTTTTTATTAACATGAGACACTTGAGCAAGAGGCTACTAGCATGAAGAGTTAAATTTAATACATAACTATAAAGGAGAGAAGAAAGAGGCATGCTTTCCTGTCCTTCAGATATTTACAATGTATTTGACTTTATACACACGCCAGGCCAGGTATCACAACTAAACTAAATTCGATGGCTTATATCCCTAATCGGATACATCGGCCTTCACCCTTGGGTCAAGGGTTCAAATGCAAGCCCAATCAGTGGTGACCAAATGTTGTCACCATCTGCCTGCTTAGTGGCCGGGATGAAAGGAGGAAGGTTGTTCAGCTCGGTCTCATTGTTAGCGGGCAGGTGTCTCTGACACAGAAACCACCATCACAAGTGTCACTAACTGGAAGTTGAGTCACAGAGGTCAAGAACTGAATGGGCATAAAAGCTGAATTAATAGATTAAGGAGTCCCCCTAGATAAGGGTCAAGGCACTTTGGTGCTTGCTGCCTAGATAAAGAGAATTTCAGTCCTCAGAGTTTGCAGTGACATGCCTATCACTAAAAACAAATTAATTTTTAAATGGAAATAGAATTGAATAAAAAAAGATTTATAATTTGATTTAAATTTAGCTATTCATCAGTTTTTACCTTAGCATCATTGGGATGTATATAGAAGTGTAGGCACATTTGGGCCTTACAGAGCAGCACTGCTACATGTCATTGCAAGTGCTGAGCTTATTGCAGAAAATCTGAAAAGGTCTATTATCACAAAATTTGGTATTTACAAAAAAAAATGTTGGCTGAACTATCTTAACTAATCTCTCCACATTGATATTGATAAAAAAAAATTAAAAAAAACTCCCATCTTATTTTCTTCAATCTGCTTCTACTTCTTTAAAACACACTTCTAAAATTAGAGATTGTCCACTTGGATTTTTAAGTGTTCTAAAGTATCAAGACTTTATAGACTTAACTCAAAATATTTCATTTCCACTGCACGTTTCCCTTTTCTTTTTTTTTTTTTTTTTTTTGTAAAAAAAAACTTCTGACTGAATCCACGGAAATCAGTGACAATTCTTCTCATTCTTGTGCTCTCAGCAAGTGTCACACTGGGGACAGCAATGTCAGATGCCCCAAGATGACAGCTTGAAGCACCAGCTTTGAAACATTCCCGACAGATAGTAACTCATCTCTCCTCCCTGTCCAGAGAAGTAAACTAAGCTGGAAGCAACTTGGAGTATGTGTGCGCATACGTATCGTTGGGAACATCTCCATGAACATGAAGTTCTTCTAAACAGGAAGACTTTCCTCTGGCGTGCCCAACAGTTCCCACGTTACAGCTGCTGTGAGTCTCTGGCCAAAGGGCTGTTCCTCCCTGCCAGGGCATATGCACTGCCCTCCAACACCACGTCGGGAATGAGCGCGCTCTCTCCTGACCTGCAGTTCCCACTGTTTCTCTCACTGCTCTCTTTTATTGCAGCATGTTTTTGGATGCTTGCCATAATTCATAAACTTGAATTACTATATTAAAAAGCAAAAAGGAAAACAAAAATTCTTAGTCACAAAGTTATTTAAAAAGAGAGACAGAGAGAGAGAGAGAGAGAGAGAGAGCGAGAGAGAGAGAGAGAGAGAGAGAGCGAGAGAGAGAGAGAGAGAGAGAGAGCGAGAGAGAGAGAGAGAGAGAGAGAGCGAGAGAGAGAGAGAGAGAGAGAGAGCGAGAGAGAGAGAGAGAGAGAGAGAGCGAGAGAGAGAGAGAGAGAGAGAGAGCGAGAGAGAGAGAGAGAGAGAGAGAGACAGAGAGAGAGAGAGAGACAATTTGAACTATTTGTTAGTCTCCATGTGAAGTCATAACGTGAAATTGCTCATGCAATTCTCGCATAACACAGACACACAACTGTAAGGCAAAAAGACTATATTTTCCTAAGGTAAAGAGAAAACAAATTACACTCCAATTATTTTCTTTCATCACACCTGAAGGCAGTAATTCAATGACTGGAAAATAACTGTTTTCCAGAGATTATACCTGTGTTTGGCAAGGTACACATGTAAAAGTGCACAAAGGGGTGAAGGTAAGAGGAGTTGAACAGTCAATATAATCAGTTAGAAGAGGTTACAGTAAATAAGAACTGTAGACAAGAGTTTCTATATCCAGTTGCTATCTACCTTCTAAAGACATCTGAGAAGCAGCAGCAATGGGCAACTTCTTCATTCTGATAGGGAAGAACAGATTCTAGGATGAAATGGGTCATTTCAAGAAGAGGACGCATCCCTTATTCATTACTTGTCCACATAATTAATAGGCCAGCTGCCTGATAATAGCATATTATCATTAATTTCCAGGCCATGCCTACCACTTAGTTACCATGTGATTTTGCCTTTCCTGAATGAAAAGCTTCCTTTCCTATTAGAAAAAAAATCGCCCCCCATAACCCTTCATCTTCTATGATACAATCTGCATGTCCAATATCTCCCCAACTAGTTATTGTCTCCAACATATTCACATCGAATACAGGTGACTGGATATGCTCTATTTCTGCCTTCTCTCTAGGCTTCTCCACAATCTGGAGAAACACTTTGTCCCACACCTTGGTCATTTCCGCTGCTCCTTTGGTACTAGGAAAAGAACTGCGTGGCATTTCAAGAGAGCCCAGCACAACTTGGCCATGAACTTCTTACCACTCATTACCCAAACCATTAAAACACTCTGCCTTCTTATGACTGCAGGTCCCTGCTAAAACATGAAAGAAATGAAATTATTCATTAACTGTCCCTAAGTACTGTTCTAGCCCAGCAGCTTTTCAGTGAAGCTAGTAAACTACAAACTCCATAACTAACCAAGGTCCCACCAGAACATGTCCCATCTACATGTCACTATCTTAAGTAGCTGCTCAGCCCGAAAAGCTTATTTGTTGCATTCTGCTTTTGTGTCGGATGAGGTTTAAGCTCACTGATATACTAACACAAGTGTGCCAACGTGAGCAGGAAGCATCAACTGCTGGAGACAAAAGAACGGGTTCCTGAGCCTTTCTTAGCTGGTCACGTTTAGAGAAGGAAAGCTTTGCAAAAGGCATGCCCTAACCATGCTGTATAAGCACCGTCAGTGTCTCCAGTTTTCAAGCATATGTCATACAGTGTAGTCTTAAATACAGCAAGGCTGTCCTATGCATTTTATCTACCTTCCACTGGCTGACTAGTGCCTTCCAGCTCCCAGTACACTCAAATACCAGCTAAAGGAATTGTGTGTCATGATTCTCAAAACTACAGCTCTACGATAGGAGTAATTCTCTGGAGTGACAAAATGCCTTCAGCAAGAAAGGTATGGAGAAAGACCCAAAACAAAATCCAAAGTTGTTTTGGACATACCTTAAAGCCAAAGTCTGATCCAGGTAGCACAACAGGCTGAACCAGCATTTCAAATGGACCAGCTTCAGTGCACCTTCGTGAATACACACATGGCAGTTGGAACCTATTAGTAACTCGGTTGTGTTAGAAATCAACTTTTTAAAAACTCTTGTTAATTTCTTAGCAGTAGGAAAGAAAAATGTTGTTAATCCCAGATCTAAATAATATAAGCATAGAAATATTTGCTTTACATCAATGTTTTTGGATAAACCCTTGTCAAACCCTTCCAAACTTCATAGAAAATAAATAAGGAAATGTATCTGTCTAACCTGATCTCTGCTAGTTCTCAAAATTTCTCATGGGGCCCAACAATCTTGGAAAATACTGTGCAAAGAAAATCCTGTTTGAATTATAAAGACTACACAGGAGCAACGGAGCATTCTCTCTAGCTTTAGATAAAACTACAAGGGACCCAAAGTCTTAGAATATATTGTCCTTTCATAGTATAATAATATCATGACCATCAGAAGAAAAATCTTCATTTGTATATGCCTCCTGGCAACTTCCATAAACAAAAGATGCAGAAATGAAGGTCTAGTCTTAGAATATCATGCCTTCAGAACAATCAGAACCTCTCTGTGCCTCTCAGAGGCTGCAGCTGACAATTTCCCAATAAATTGTTTCATGGAAGTGTGTAGAAGCTCAGGTCATTTAGACTTTAGACACAACTTTATAATTTATAGATATGTTCTCCAAGTGCAACATACAACTAATGGAACTTGTGGATACTCATGTGTAAGTATAAATGTATTTTTACTCATACATACATAAATACACATATATAAAAACAGTGTTTCTTTGAACCTGGTTTACACTGGTCTTGCAATGATTCTTGTATTTTCTTTGGTATACATCAGTTGTGTTAGAAATCCTTGCCTTTCAGTTTCATCAAATCTATCTTTGCTTTTATGCTATGAAGACAAAGTAATGGTGTTTGAGTCACCTTCATACTATTCCTTACTTTATATCTGCTCCTCTACACTCCTATTTAGTTGCCTTTCAAAGTAAACACTTCAGGTTTTGATTTCTCTTCATCCTTCTGACTCATCATTTTGTTACCAGGTCTTAAACTTTCTGTGTTGCAGCTAGAACCAACTAGAAGACAATTTTTATTCAAGATGAGGTAATCCATGTCTCAGAAGTGTTTTCAGCATTATCCTTCAAGCATTTCCTCAGCCCAAATTCCTGTAAATTCCATGTGAACCAGATTCCTGTATTTCAGATACATCTACACACACACACGCAATGCCCACTGTACTAACAGAAGGCTTACTTGGCCAGCAATCCACCTTTCTACACCACACAGGCGTGTTGCAAGGATGACTTGAGCAAACTACGGATACTGTGTTCGCGTGAAACAACTCTGCACCACCTGCAATACGCCCTGCCAGCACCGCACCGCTCCTGACTGTCTCCTTGAAATTTGCAGCTGACCACTAATTGTTATGCTTCTTCCTTTACATATGCAGAGAATAACAGAGTAGGCAAACTAGTTAAAATCTGACAGATTCCATTTCCAAGACAAGCTTCCCCTGACAACAATTTTCCTATTATTAGCAAGGGGGTTGATCTCTCTCACAAGGGCACCTTGAGCCCAACTCCCCAGCTGGTACAACAAGCGGGTTTTGTTATCATAGCGACTAATTCACCTAGGCAGTGCCAAATGGTGCATCTCTTTTGTTGCTGTTACTTTATGTTCTTTTATTGAGCTGCTGCCTAACACGTAAAAAACATAAACAAATGAATTGCTCTAATACCTCCCGGGGAGAGATCTGGTGATGCAGTTCTTGGTGGGTTTAGCTCCCCTCGCTCAGGGTGGTCACTTCTACAGAAGATGCAGCCCATGAGTAGACCTGTCTGCCCGTACTCACCAGCCGGCTACCCCAGCAATTCACTAGGGCACTTCCACAGGCTGCAGCTACTGCCACATCCAAAGCAGGGAGCACCATAGATCTCTTCACCAGAAGAGAACAGAAACTTTATAAGCACAGTGCCAACAGGCCTGCCTTCCCTCTGCCTCTTTGCATCTCTGCACACTAGAGAGCACTGAGACCAGAAACAGTACTTGAGTCATGAAATAATTATTTAGATTTTTGTGCAGGGCTAAGGAGACAGAAAACATGCTACAAATGCCAAACACACATCCGCCCATCTCATCTCTAATTCAAGACAAACATTTAACAGTCAGCTTCTTGGCATTTTATGTGAATATATATCAAGTCTAACCAGGTTTTGTGTTGAATATGTCAACCATTTCATACATAAAACTGCATATCGCAGCCTTTCAGGAGCAACAAAATGGTGAGACAAACATATCTGTGCTCCGGACCAACCTCACAGGCAGTCCAGCAGCCTGGTTCGGGCAGCTGCTGAACCGAGGCCAGGTCACTTAGCGTCCTAGCAGGCGCCCAGGAGACGGCGCGTGCTCCGCTCCGCTTCCCTCTCCTCGCTGCGAGCGGCGGCGCTGCCGGGGACACCCTGCGCTGGCAGCGCTCCCTCGGGTGCCGCCAGGGACCCACCACAAGGAGCCCTCCCCGCAGACGCGCATCTGCAGCGTGGCGGGGGCTCCAAGGACCCTGCCAGGCACCCGCCTGCACCCAAACTGCAAGGCCAGGCTGTGGGCGGTTTGGCTTTCTCAGTGCCTTTCTTATTATTTTTTAAAACCTTAAAATTAATCTTTAATGCTGTATCAGCAGGCAGAAAAGTTTAAGATTATGATAATTTCATGTTGTTATTCTATGGCCACGTCTGATACTTTCTTATCTGCATTTCTTTTGCTGAAGACATTTGCTGATCTTAAACCTGGCCTGAATGAATAGCAATTGTTCCCTTCTGGTTTTGAAGGTACTTTGTTTGTCTACCCCATTCACTGGCCTGAAATCAGCAAGGCCTCAGATGGCTGTTGCCATGGCAACTCTGTTCATTCAACACTGGCATATAATGAAGACAATGTGTTTTCCATTTAGATGAGTTTTAGAGCAAAAGAGAGAAGACTCCTGCTTAGCAGTCCCCGAGAATGCCGGGGTAATATAATCAGGGTTTCTGTAGTACCAGTAAAAGCCCCATGTGCGACTAAAAGAGGCGAAGAAAGAAAGTTACATTGATATTTAGCAATAATTACAGCACTGGCCAAATTAATCAGTGTGGCTGCATTTCTTTATGTTTTAAAGCCTTTTCCATTGAGAATAAAAGTAATTCAGAAATAAATGTTTTGCTCATACTCTTTCCTAGTGAATTGACGTTTTAGACACTACTGGCCTGATAACAGATGTCTAAGAGCTCCTTGCTCTCCCTGCCTCCTTAAGTGAAAGGGTATTTCAAAACGCAGTTAAGATGTGTGTCTGTGTATCGAAGCGCAGTTAAGACGTGTGTCTATGTGTGTTTGCGTTTTTAAAGCAAGTTTACAGCGATACTCACTGAATTAGGAATATAGCCATGTTCTCTGCACTCTCATCGTCCCAGGGCAAATCGTAGATGGCGACGCTACAGCGGAACTGTTTACCCATGCTACATAAAAAAATACGCATTAGCCTTCAAAGGAACAGAGTTATTAAAGGCAGTTTCTGAGTGCAGGTGGGAGATATTTTCACAACCATGCTGTAAGGAAAGGCTGTTTGCTTCATCCAGGAGGGTTTGCAGGGAAATTGCTACTGTGCAGTGTTAGAGTCCACTACCAGACAGGATGTTTTAAAGAGATTCTTACAAACGCTTTCCCCAAAACATATACCACAGAAACTCCTTTACTTCTTTGACTGTGGACATTTCCTCTCTACTCCATTTCTCCTCTCCTGTCTCCCACTCACTGACAAACCCTTTTCCATTTCTACATTTATCTGGTGTTCTCGTGGGCTTCACTCAGGAGAAAAAAATAGGGATTTTGAGATCCCCAGAAGTAACAATGAGGAAAATGGAAAGTAAGCTTTATAAGTCCTTCTTCTGTTTCTACAGTGGAAACACTGACTTGAAAAGGTTTCACTTTTCCACTGTTTTTGCAGAGCAGTAGGGAGCAAACACTTCCTGAGGGAATGCCAGTTTTCCAAGCTCCAATCAGATCCAATGTTTCAAAATTCTTTAAACAGGAAACACCACGCTTTCGGTTTACAAGTCCTTCATTCAGCCAGGCTAGCCCCCTCTTATTTCACTCCATAGACTTGACTGGTTCTGGAACTAAGAATTTTTTTCCCCAGAACATCACATTTATTTATACTTTTCAATGAGAGAAGAAAATAGATGAATATCAAAACAGATAAGGACAAAGACCTACGCTCTTCTACCTTGATGTTTTTCCAATTGCTAAAGTCAAGACCGACTACACGCAAGGCAGGCAACAGCCCCACTCGAACACGTCAGCCTTGCTTTGCACACGGAAGGTCTGTGGACGCGTAACAGTCGAGAAATTCTGCAGGCTCCCGGTGATTTCAATCTTTGCGTAAAAGGAATTTGTGAAGTCATGCACATTCACTGCAATGCTAAAACAGCCCTGGGATTTAGAATAGCTGTGCCACTGGCTTAAAATCTCTGAAAACAAAACAAAATATTCTCTACACATGTATCCACAGTAAGACGCCTAACATTTATAATTATCATCCAAATACTAGGTTTTTACACATAGAATCAACTAATATTTCTCTTGATAGGCTGGAAAAACTGTGACTACGTACATATTTTGTAACACCACCTAAGAAGGAGGAAAATATATGTCAAGATCTGTGTTTGTTCCTTTGCACTTCTACAGCTGAGGAAAGCAGTCGTGTTTATGTCTGTCAGATCTTTTCTGGCTCTTCATTTGTGCTGACAGCCGACAGCCTTGCTTCAGTCCCCACAAAGCTTAAACCTGCAGCTGCACTAGCTGGCAATGCCTTTTCTCATTCCTCCCCTCCGGTCCCCTCACCTCCCCCCTCCAGTCCCCTCGTCTTTTTTTCTAACTTTTTGTGTCTAGATCAAAGGCTCATAGTGACAAAACCTGACTGTGCTCCAGCTAGAGACAAAGATTGAATTTTAAGGGACTATGTATGTGTTATACGTGCACTCACACACACCTCTTCCTCCTCTTATTTCCTATTTTAAAGAGCATTTCAATGATCTCCGTTAACATCAAAATACCAAAAAAGCAGAGATCATTTAGACAAGGAAGATGGTAATATAAATCAAGACAACCCCAGTGCATTTGAACGCAGATTCACTGTCACTTCAGACCTTGAGATGTAGCTCTTTGCTCCTGCCAGCTAAGTCAAGATTCAAGGTTATGACTCCCCAGATAAAGTGCCAGACAAATCCCTTTTGTAGCATCAGCTCACCAAAAGTACAGTTTTATTTCAACACAGTAATTTAAGTTGCTTAAAAATACTGTAAGAAATAACCTTCTCCCATGTACAAAATCTCTGTATGCCCCACTAGTTACAAAACCATTACCAGTTTTTTAATTCCAGGGTCCACATGAAGAACTATACTGCGGAATAACTCTACTAGCAAATGCAGTCATGCTGTAAAAAGTTGTAGAAGTAAGCATTCAGAGAGCTTGACAAAACTCTGAAAAACAGTCAGGTTAGACAAAACTGCTCACTGAAGGATTCATTCATTTACTTTCCCTCTCCCCTTTGGAGAGGGAACTATTGTAAGCTATAATATACTGACGGGTAGTAAGGAGAAAGGAAGCAAAGCGTGCTGAGGGTGGGGGGTAGGGTTATACAAGCACTGGGATAAACCAAAAGAGCAGAGTGTGCAACAACAAAGGACAAAATTCAGAAAAAAAATGTGTTTTTCCTAGACCCGCTCTGTCCCAGTTAATCCACATGGACAGGACAGCAGCAGCGAGCCCTGCGCCCGGGCGGACAAAGGGCCACTACGAGGAGCCATGCGGTCTCCAAGGTCCCTCGGCAGGATCCGTCCTGCACGGACACCTCGAGACCCCCTGGCACTGCCTCAGCGGGTGCTGCAGGCGCCACCGGTGAGGCGCACAGCGCGGCCAGCACCAGGGGTTACTGCCCGTGGAGCAGCTGCCTCGGTCTGCGCACGCGGCTGCGGAGCAGCACGGAGGGCTCTGGAGCCCGCAGGGAGACATGAGCCTCCACGGGGCACCAAGCTTCCCCCGAGGCTCCTCCTGCAACAGGGCTCCCTTTGGGGCGAGCACGCCAAGGCGATGCCTTGTGCCCACGGAGTGCGGCCAGCACGCCAGGCGCGCCCGGAGCCAGCGCTCCAGAGGCTGCTCCGTTAGCAGGCAAGCAAGGGGCAGCAAGTGCCAGGAAGCTGCTGCGCTTAACAGAGCGAGCCCCGTGCAGGAAGGGCAGAAAGGACGGGGCACAGCAGCGCTGCTGCTCTCAAGAGATACCTCACGGTCCTCTCTCGTTTTACTCCACAACACTAACTCAAGAGCCTGCTCCAGTGAAAGACTTGGCTCCCGTGCTGTGCGCGGTCACGTCCCCTGTGCCCGGGAGGTCCCTGTCCCAGCTGGCGACGGGAAGGAAGGGGCGGACAGGAACGCTCAGCCTGAACGCGCGGGAGGAGACAAGCGCTGTGCAGCAGAGGCAGGAACACACAGCAAAACACAGCAAGGGGAGACGCGGCTTAGAAGCAGAAGTGCCAGGAAACCCGCCCTGGAGATGGCTGGGAATTCCTGACAGAGAGGGCGCTAAAACTGAGCAATATCACAGGTTACCTAAAAAGCAAATATTTCGTATTTCTTAAATTATTTTTCCCTTTATCACCTGCATCTGTAGAGCAGCTAGCACACTACACCAGGTCCTCGGCAGGCTGTGTCCTCCCACCAGCATAAATAACCAGAAGGATTTTCCTCAGCACACAGACAGCACGAACAGCGAGAATTTGTTCTTCTCATCATTTGGGGTTTAATGCACTATAAACAACAACAGAGGCAGCAGTAATAATTTGATAACTGGGTGCTTATATTGCAAAAAATTGCCAGGGAACTTGCAGTTCAAGAAAAAAAAAAAAGTTTTGTTAAAAATAAGTTTCAGTTGTTTTTAGGTGAGCTGGTTTGCCCATAAATAAATATGGGCAGATGCTGCGCTGGTTTTGTGAGAACGACTTGCTGAAGCCAGTCTGCTCTGCTGGTAACCTTCCGCCCAGGGTAGCCAGGTTAAGCAAAGTAATAATTAAAAATATTTCTTTCATTATATTCACAGAGATGTCATACGTGTCATTTTCACATCATAAATTCATACACAAGTCAAGAGGATATATCTTCATTATTCAATCAACTTCAGTATTAAACAAAATACTCTATATTCTGACTAACCACTATTCTGACTAACTAAATACTCTATATTCTGACTAACCACTGCAACAAGAATTTTGAGAAACTAATTTTTCTTCAAGGTAGGATCCCTAGGCAGGTCCATGTTCGGCAGCCCTACGTTATTCTTTCTGTGTTATAAAACAGTGTACAGGCTCACAAACGCTAACGAAGATAATATGACACCAGCAAACACCATGGCTAAACTAAATCCTAATGTAAACCGCTGTTAGAGGGGTATTACATTGTTTTCATTTGCTCTGCAAGTTGCCGACTGTAGGATAATAATATTGCTCGGTAATAGCGATAGTTTAATTTCATGTTGTAACACCCTAATGACTTTATTGTTTCACTCCCATTCCAATTCCAATAGCTATTACCATTTAAACACCTGTATTATCAAAGTGTTGGGCTCGAGTGCCTTCTGGATAATTTACTTACGTTACAAAAGACTAATTCAAAGGAAAGCTGTATGTTTCTCTAACTGTTGCACCATTTATATTTTTAGCATAACTGGAAACCATCAGAAGAGCATATGTTGATTAAAACAACTAGCCTACAGTCATACTTCAAGTGTGGCATATATTTCCTTCCAGGGTGGCAACTTCATTGTTGCAAAAAATGAACAAGTCGAAACTTCTCAGAGAAGGCTCTACGCATGTTGTATTTAGGTCAGCTGCTCACCACCTGAATGACTCTGCTGCCTGGAGCTGGCCACACAAATCTTAATTTTCTGGGAGACTACGGAATACAAATGCTTACGTATCCAAGGATGTGGACATCAAAAGAGTAGAATAAGCTGTAACAGTAATTTAAAGACTATCAAATAAAATACACCTTAGCAGCCTTCAACGACATAAAATGACTAGACCTACTCAGAAAATTCCTGGAAATGTTGTTGAAATACAGGGCTAGAGAAAGTCTATAATGCCTGAAAGCGCCTAACGCTGAAAACTTTTAATGAAGTGGGATTAACATCTCCAAGTTTCCAGAAAGCTTGAAACATTCTGCAGATCAAAAAGATAAACAACCATGTGGAAATCCACGTTTTGTTTCGGCAAGTTACTGTTCCAGTAAGTTTTGCTAGCAAGGTTTTGTCTCTACTTCACTATCAAACAAAGCAGTATCAAATGCGGCATGATTCTTTCTAAATGGCATTTACTGTTTGCAGGTGTCATCCTTGTAGCAAATCATTACTAAAGGTAAAAACTTTCAGCTGCATCACACACATACATATCTGCATCACACACATATATATATATTTTTAAGTTGGTTCCTTGCATTTGATTGTCTGAATTATAAAGTTATGGGTAATGGTGTTTTCTCCTTTCAGGACTGTCTACCTGAATACCTGTTTGAGAGGGACTCTACCAGGATACTCTACCCGATACGTGTTTGTGCCACTGAGTCACTGCAGTGACCGCAGGCAAGTGGCCTAATTACTCACTTTAATCTGGGTGAAACCTTTTCTATTGGAAATGTAGATCCTTAGACCCAAATAGTTTCTGAAAGTGCTGAACAATAGACCAACAGGCAGTATCTGAATGTGTCAGTGGAAAACAAGTTAAGAATTGCCTAAGATTAAATCATTCCTGACACAAAAGGGAATAGATTTGTATTTCAGTAAACAGTGCGCTCAGAGATTCATTTTTACATTTGATCCTTTTCACATCTCATCTTCTGTGCCAACTACATTGGGAAAGGCCATAAAGAGCTTGGAAAGATGCACAGAAATCAGCTCTGTATCATACGCAAACCTTGATATTAATTCGTAGGTAAGAATCCATAGAAATTTAGCTCATGTACATATAACAACTACAACAGTATAAAACACAGCTTTTAATTAGCTTTTCATTTTTAGCTTTGATACTATTTTGAATATTTAGTTTTGTAATAACATTTTTGAGCACACAATGATTAGTCAGGACATGCTCTATTCTGCTCTGTGCTCACCCATTGTATCTGCCCTCTATCCTGATCCTATATTATAAATATAATTATAAATTGACATAATAATTTAGGCATCTGTGTGAGTTTTCACATACACTGAACAAAATAATTAGCCTAATATCTGAGAGAAAATCTAAAACTGAATTTCTCTGCTTCCCCTAAAAAACACATTGACTTGCATCAGACAAAGTGAAAATACTAGGATGTGGGATGCAGTCAAAAGTCCTAATTGGAGAAATAATTAGTTTATTATAATTCACTGCTAATAATAGAAAAAAATGCATTTTATCCTATGAAATAAGACTATCTGCTTAATGAGAATTTTGCATTTCACTGGCATATCACTAAAGTTCTTAAGGAAATGTATAGGAATGTACATTTTGACCCTCATCTGACGGTTTATAACCACTCATATTCTTCATCTTAACTTTTTAACTTGCATTCCACAGTAAAAACATCCATCTCAGCCTCCAAAGACACCCAACAGCTGTGACTCCCAGTCCCCAAGTAACCTTGTTTTGCCAGCAACTGCACAAGGAGACAACCGACCTTAAATAAATAAAGAAAGGATAAAGCAAAACACAGATCCCACTCATTTGGTTCGCTATTGTTTTTCTGAAGTAAGGCCTAATGATTTTCCAGCATGGCATGTTTAAGGAAACACACACTGAGCCTACTACCTAGGAAAAACAGATTCCAAGGAAGCTGCAGCTATCTCCGAAGCTGCAGGTTTCCAGCTGTCTCTTGCACAGCTCCAACGCTGGGTATGGAGGTGCGTGTGTGAGCCAGCCAGCTGACCGCTGCAGAGCGCCCAAGGCTCAGGAGGCCTTGCTGGGGCTGGATCAGCATAAAACACCAGTCATTTCAGCCATGTAACAGGAAGAACTTGGACACAAAAGCAGGGCACGGACAAGACTTTTTAGAATCTGGAATGCAGAAATGGTGCACAAGTTACAGGTGTGTGTAGACAGCACGAACTTACAGCACAATAGGTAAAAATAACATCAGCTCCCGTGTGCCCCAGGAGGAACTCTGTGGTTCCTCTCTGAGACAGCCAGATATGCCTGGGAGATTCATTTCACTCCGCATCTTAGCACCTTTAGTAAGAGTCGCAGTCCAACACTGTCCACACCAGCACAGTCTGCATCAACCTGACTCTTTGAAAGACACACCGCGACCCTTGGGCTACACACTCCCATGCTGCTCGCGCTGTGCTTTGTATTGTTTAATGTAATTTAGTTGCTGTAAAGGAACTGCCCACTGTCTGATAAAGCACCACAAGCCCTAGATCTCTTTGCTTGCATTAACCTTCTAGGGGAAAATATAACTAAAGGAACTCATCTCAGTAGAAATTTCTGGGATGTCTAGAGTTTTCCACAACTTTAGGAAAAAAAAAATACTATTGTGCAAAATCACACAACAACATAGAACCAGCAGCAGCATTCGCTCATGACCCATTTATCCATGGGTGGATTTCACCAAGGGAATCATCTAAGGATAAAAACTTCTAATATCTCTATTTGACCAAGACAAATTTTGGTATCTTTATGCCTGTCCTTCAGCAAGGCACTTCAACAGCTGCAGAATTATAGTATGGGCATATTATATCCATATAAAAGAACACTGATTACATTTTTAAAAATCTGTTTCTAATGCAATAGTGTCTACAGCAGTGAGAACAGGTAGGTGTAGTGGAATAAACAGGCTGATATGAACTTTTCACTGCCAGTGGTCTAGCTCTCACCAAGTAAACAGTTAAATTACAGCCGTGTAGCTTACAGAACTAAATTATGTGATAATAATTTTCTGCTGTTACATATGGCATTTGTTTACCAGAGCTCATGAAACTAAACAAAGCAGTATCAGGCCTCAATGAACACTTCAAATTTTCACTTAACCCTTGACAGAAAAGTCACTTTATTTCTCAGTGCCTGACAGTTATGCTGCAGGATATCCAATCTTACCTTTTGATACAGTTGAAATTCTTTGTTAACATTGCCAAAAATCAGAGGAAAAAAATCTGTTTTCCTATTCATTTCTCATTCCCCTAGAAGAGGACGAGATGGATTGCATACCTGCTACAACAATCTGATTTAAAACTTTGCAACAGAATGACACTGCTGTTGTGTCATCTGGTTAATAAGCTGTCAGTACATTTATTAGGAACTATAGAGATCTGATGGAATTTGGGGAAGAGGCTGACAGCCCATCATATCTCTAATTCTAAGATACATCCCGTCTTTCAATAAAGTTGGAATAAAGCAGTTCCCCACACACACCGGGTTTGCGAGCGAGCTCTACAAAGAATGCAGGCACTTGGGAGGGAGCTTATACAATCTAAATGTTTGCGGAGCACCTGGGGAAACGTATCTGCAACCAAACACTGAAACCAGCCTCTCTCCTCCGCCACCCTCCCACCGCATCCGCTCGCATCCCTCCTTGACCCCATCACGTGCCTTAGGACAACTTGTTTAGGGAAGATGTACAGGCAGTCATCAGGGTTGGAGGAAGAGGGGATGGGAAGGGGCTCTTCAGCTCCAAGGCTGAAGCTCATCTTAATGGACATCTGCAATTGCCCCCAGGTTGGAGGGATTCGGAATAGCTGTGGAACAAATTCTAAATCTCAGCTTGATCCCGAGACGAAATGCCGGAGATAGAGGAAAATAAAATAAATAACACTTAAGAGCTATGATTTCCAGCTGCATAAAGCATCTTTTGGGTAAAGGAATTCTTACCTTACAGGAAAGCGACAAAAAATAGCTTTTAGTACCCTTATTGGATGTTTTACTACCTACTCACCAGGATCTTCATTAAAATCCTATTTAAGATTAAGTCAGTGGCTGTTTGCAATGGTAAAGTGGCACCCCCGGGATGCTGCCCAATGTGATTAAAAAGCACACAGAAGAGTGACACAAAGTGTAGCTTTTTCAACTGAGTATCCCTGGGTTTTTTTGTTTGTTTGTTTTTATTGGGAGATGCAACAAACTGTTTGAAAAAGTACTGTCTGTTAAGGAATATTCGAAAAAGGTGCACCCAAAGATAAATTCTCATCCATTCACCATCTAATGGGTCTGCTGAGATAGTCTACTCCTAAATTCTCTAATTGGTAAAGGATGATCTTTTCTAACACCAATATTTCACGTATTACAGATGTTATTCACTTGGCTTACTGGTCTAGAGGCTATTCTATGAACAAGCAGATAAATACACGCAAATCTTCTTTTCAACATTTTGACTGAGCCTAATGGGTGAAGGGGTTTGGCAGTTCTACCCAGCTACCTAAAGGTTCAGCATTTTCCAGGTCCCTTTTTCTCTGCTCTCTTCTAGCCTTTCAAAACAACCCATTCAAGCACAAAAATACCTACTTTTATTACTGTCACAAAAGAGAATTTTGCTGGGTTCCTTGGGCTTGCAAGTCTCAGCAAGCAAGAACCAGCAGTTCTCAAAACTGCTTGATCTCCATTGAACTAATAGCCCATTTTTATTTTTGTTTGACATCACAGCTCTGAATCAATTAAGTTCAAACTAAGTATTCTTCAAAATAAGATCAAGATTGAACTTAAATACATGATTACGTTCTTTTCTAAACTCTGGCCTGCTAGAGTGGCACAAACAAATATTTTTATATCTCAAAATCTCAAAACCTTTACCAGAACTCCTAATTGCTGCCCTTTTAGGCACTATTCTTTAAATGCATACAATTCAGTTAGTTTTTATAACAACACAGTACACTGATTTCTTAGTCATCACAGAGATATGAGCATGTTTTCCTTTTCATACTATAGGTAATGCACAAGGGATCAAAACTTGGGGACTTCATCATTGAGTAGTATATGACAGGATTTTTTTTTAAAAATTGCAGTTTATACTCTGCCTTAAAAACAAAATAAATGATAGTAGAACAAAAGGAAAAATACATCAGGTTTCCTTGGAGTTTAAGATATTTCCCCCTCTTAAAGAGGCTTCAAAGCAGTTTTTTCTAAAACTTTCCTGCTTGGAGGAAATTTCAAAGACTCAATTTCCAGTTCAACTTAGCTTCCATTTCAGCTGAATAGCCCCTAAATCCTATTTCTAATACAGTTCTCATTACACCTTAAAAAAATTTTCTAGGTTTTAAACTCACCATGTATCCTCTCTAAACACAGGATGCCATTGCAAAATTTGAAGCTGTCAGTCTTTCCTTAAGCATTTCCTTAACTTTTGCGCTAGAAGATTTATTGAAAATAGAAAAAGAGGGGGGAAAAGGCTGGGGTAGAAGAGATCAAGGTCTTTCATCAGTCTTCAAAATACTTGAAGATACACCACATTTTACACATCACAGCAAGCGATGTGCTCCTATTTCAAAACGTTCATCTTTTTTCCCCCGTTAGCCACTAGCACTGTGCAAACCTCAAAACCTCCGGGGTTTTGGGCTGCCTTCCAGAAGTTCACATACTTACCAGAACTCTTTGGTCTAGAGATCCTGGGAGATTTTCAATTCTTCCTCACTCCCAAATGGTCACACATATTATTTCTTTCTTCTCCCAAACAAAACCAGACAGTTAGAGGTTCACAAAAAATCCTGTAAAATGCATCTGCACTTTTCTTGAGCACCTTAAAAGCATCAGTTAAAATTTTGGGTAAAGTTTTGCTTTTTGGCATACAGGATACAACTCTAACTCATGATGCGCATCACAGAAGCTGCCTGCAAAAGTTCTCCTCCCGTTATATCCAAAACGGGAGCCTTCAAACCTCCTCTTGATGGAGTCTCAAAATCGTGTTGCACTTTCATCTCTTAGAGCAAAGGTCGGGATTGTAGTATAGTCATGCACTGGGCTATCACATTTACCAAAAGAGGTATTTTCCCACCCCATATTTCCCTCACAGGAGTTATTGAAGCCAATAGCCGATTTGCACCCTTAACCTTCTGATAACCTTGCAACAACACTAGTGCCCTGTGAGCGATCGGGCCTTGCTAGTCACTGATTGCAGGGGAGAGCAGTTTTTGCACGAGGCTGCATTATCTTCTCAAGACTGAAAAAGATTTATATAACAAAACTGAAAATGATAAAAATCAGCTCTTGAGAGCAGTTATGGGATAAACTCAAAGGCTTAAAAAACTCAAAGTGAGGCAACAAATAGGTTTAAAATCATATTCGATATAATACCCTCCAGGGCCAAAAAAATTCACTGTACCATGACTAATTTGGGCAGATATTTGTTATTATACTTGGACTTAACTGTGGACTTTGCTTATTTAAGATTTTAGGGGATAATCTATTTTTTTACTGACCTTCTTAAAAGACAGCAGTAACTCAAGATTTTTTTCTTAACAAAGAGGGAAATTTTAGTAAAAATAGGTTCTTTAAAAAGCGTAGGAGCTCCTGCTGCCAATGATGCAACAATATTTTTCTCTAAGCTGCCCATGACCACCTCGCCCCAGACGGATGGGGCTTCTGGCCTTTGCTGAAACGTGTTTGCACTGAAAGGCACTGCTGCATGCACCTATGGCAGCCTCAGACATGGGCCACCCCGACCGTAGGGACAGCACAAAATGGTCTTAGTGAATGAAGCAAAAAAATCTGACGTTTATTAGCAAACCTATTTAGGAAGTGAAAGTACTTAGGAAGACGTTTTCAGCCAGGGTCTTGGTGGGGTGGGGACACCCAACACCCTCACTGCTATTAGGAAAGTGACACCCATGGAAAAGTAAGGGAGAGCATGTACATATTTTCAAAGAGCATCTACACCCTGTGGACATGAGATTATGCTCATGGCAGGACATGCCCTTTCTTTGCTACCATTATTTTTTACTTTTTAAAAATTACTATATTACACAGCATTTTAAAAAACATGCGCACACTAAATACCCAGATATATTAGTGCACAAGAGGCACCTGACTCCATGCAAGAACGCAGGTTAAGGCGGATGTTTTTATCCCTCGTGACATTAGAAAGCTTTTTAGAAAGTAATCTTTCTCCTCGCCATCAACGTGCAGATGTGCACATTTCAACTGCCCTTGAAAAGAAGTATCTGCACTCGCAAGCACTGGTGCAACCCACAGGGGCCAGTGCTCCTCACGCATCAGCAAGGGCCTCCCCGGGCAAAGACCCGTGTCCCAGGGCAGCCTCCCGTTGAACAGGCACGTCTTTGTCAGACAAATGTTTTATCCGCTGAAAAATGACATGGTTTTGGCTCAGCTAAACAGTCCGTGACTTCAAACTGATTTTGGGGGGAAGTTTTTGCCCTGAACAATACATTTATCTGTTTTAAATGAACTGCTGTGATTTTATAAAACTTTTAAAGGATCCAAAAGTGCTTATTTGTTCTTACAATTTCTGGGAAATCTAATGATTCTAAATCATAACTTTTTATCATGAATTAATAAAACATGATGGTTTGGAGGGATGAAGCAGCAGGGCTAAGAGGAGGGAAAAGTATCCTAATTATATTCGGAGCTCTCTCTCAGCCAAAATCTTAATCTTTTCCAGAGAAACGATGGCAGAATTGCAATCATGGGCAAGGACGGTTTTTCTCCCAATGACAGGCAAATCCATTCGAATGCTCCATTCTGCCAAAGATGGAGCTCAACTCCCACAAATCAACAACGGGGCAAACGAGATGCAGAATGGAAGTTCCTTCCCAGCGTCAACATAGGCTTGAAGGGTGTCCGTCCAAAACGGGAGGGAAGAGCAGCTAGCAGAGCAGTTACATGGCACTGAATAAGCCCGTTATTTCCCCAGTGGCACGTGCCATGTGGGTTCAGATGCACGTGGGCAGCAGTTATCACACCGGCTGCTTGAGAGCGACAACCTTCCTTCCCCTGAGAAAGGAGCTGTTGTGACCTCAGCTAAAACACAGGAGTCGTGCACCGGGGCATAGAAAACATTCCAGTTTAATCTGGGGAAAAGCACTGGAAATAACCACATCTTTATCTTGGAATGCATCTGTACTTTCCAATTGCTACAAAATCGCCACTTTTATCTATCTGAATAAACAGCAAATGAAATACCATCCTTAAAAAAATCAAGTAAAGCTATCTTCTGCTGGCAAAAATCAGATAGCTATGGCCAGGGAGCGAAGGAGCCTATGTGCTGTTAAGTGGCATCAGAGCAGGAGAGTTGAGCTTACAAAGAAGCTAGTAGCTTCAACTAGGGCTACTAGTCCAGGAAAAAAAAAAAAAAAATAAGCTACCGCTATTTCAATCAAGCCTTTTCTACAGACTCCTTGCCAGATACAACCGCAAACTGTGACATATTTTCTCAGCAGAGATTTACAATCTAATAACAGGATATGGCATAGGTGAAGAGACTTGTCCAAGGTTACATAGAAGATACATGGCACAAATAAGGATGTCAGTAATTCCTGACACCCATCTTGGTTCCTTGCCACCTAATTCCCGTTGCCTCCCTACCCCTTTGATGGCAAATGAGAGCCGACTCCGTTCAGGGCCGCAGCAGAGGGGTGAGCCCAGGCCTGCTGTTAGACCACGGGCTTTTTCTGCCGCTGAAATAAAAGGTTGCCATTTAAGAGAGAAAAGTTAAATATTTATCTTTAAAAGAGAATAGTCTTCACTTGTTAGTACCACAAGATTGCAATAAATGATACTCAAACCCGATTTCATAATAAACATACAGAAAAAATCCTTTTAATTAATGCCTAATAATTAAAAAAAAAAAAGGTAGGATAAACACGAATCTTCATTTTGTGTTATTTGGTGCTGCTAATTTTCAACAGCACGTTTTAAGGAGATCTAAGGCATTAAGAAACAGAAGCTTAACTATCTTCCTTCCCTGCCTGCCTTTGTTTACCATGCAAATTGCCACCCACACACTTTCCCATATAGAGCACAGTGGGATACTATTCACCAACACAGAGCCTCGCAAATGCAGCTCCCGTCCCCAGCAGGAATAAGGTTATGCCTGGAGTTCACTCTTCAAGTCTTATAAATTTATCTGGGGGTAACAGGAAAGAGAGGACTGATAAGAGTCACAGAGCTAATCCGACTCTCGCCTAATGGACTTGAGGGGCGAGCGGGAGGCGCGAGGGGAGCAGAAAGAACAGAACAGAAAATGCATGGAAATTAATTGATTTCAGAGAAAGACATTTTTAACCCTATTAATTTTTATTTCACTTGGTTCCTTAATACATACAATCTACATTCTACATTATGAATTTAAGAGTGCCATGCCAAAAAATAAACTAAAATAAAATAACCTAGGGATCCACAACCACAGAGATTTTACTGCCTTAGAACAATAGGTGTTTTCCAGTATTTCAGAGGTTTTGTCTCTTAAGATATTTTCTTCTTTATCCCGCATACTTTAACCCTTCTGCCTATGCACCCTCAAAATACATTTACGCTCTACTGTTTTGCAGACAGACATACCAGGTACAGAATGTCACTGGCTTTCCCAGGTAAGTGTCAACATTCCTATTTTCACTCACTCGACACCCATCTCCGTGTCCGTTAGTCACCATTTTATCGTATGGGAAAGGCGACCCAGGAGCAGCTCTCTGCTCTGCACTGTGTGATCCAGGGAAGGAAGGAGGGCTGAGAAACCTCTACAGGTCTCAGTTCTGCTTCTGTGAAAGCAGTACACATTGCATGAGAATCCAAACTTGCAAGACCTCCGTACCACTGTGTGCCACATCCTATGGCAAACCCCCCTTTTCCTCTCCTCCTTGAACTCTACTCAAACTTTGCTCAGACAGTCTGGCTCAAAGCACTCCAAGCAAGGTACAACCTGGAATTTTACATCTGGAGATGACAGGCAGTAAGCAGTTAAGAGAAAATAATAATAATAAAGCAAGGAAAGGGCAGAAAAAAAACAGAACCATAACATCCTAGCACCCACTTCTGCAGTCTAACTGCTTTTAGATGCTTGCATGAGTACTAATGCTCAACCAAAACTTCTGCATTCTCGTAGAAGACAAAAAAGACAACAACAAAACACACACAGTACAACATGCACAATCACGCGTGTGCCTGTTTAATAAAGCCAAGCTCCTGTGCTCAGAGAGTAAGAAAGTAGTTTTGAATTAAATGGCACAAGCGTAATATACCGTGCATGCATAAGGACTTCCAGGTTTCACTTCTCTGGATATCTCAGTAACAACTTTGGGGATTTTCAATGTACATCGGGGGGGTATCCCTTCCAGATTTCAATTAGTAGCCTCTACTGTCTGAAAGTCTTTACTTAATCTAATTTTGTTTTTTCCTCCAGTGAAATGTTTTGCCATTAAGTAAAATGGAGGATTAGGAATAATCACAATTAATGGAGCAAATGTTTGTATAATGAAATCATGCTTGTATCAGCAGGCAAAGCAGGAGACTGAGGATCGCCGCCTTTGCTCCACGTTTTGTGCCTCTGATATTACAGGAAAACAATTTAGAGGGAGAGATTATCCCCTGGCTCTCGACGTGGCACTGTGTTTACCAGGAGCCGAGGGGAGCGATGCTGTCCCAGGTGACGTGTCCAGCACGCCCAGAACTCCCATTGGGTTCCGCCCCTATCTCCCTGCTTTTAAAAAAAAGACCTTGGGGAATATGTATTTTCAAAAGGTCTAGATATCAGAAACTTTTTAATTGTGGAATTAAGAAATAAGGTTCTCATTGTCTAGACTACTGTATTTTTTCAAGGGTAATGCCATGTCCTTCTTCTGAAACTTCTTCCACTATCCATTTCCTATCATTCTTTTATCAATTATTCTGAGCACCAAAGCAGAGCCACAGATTAGATTGTGTGATTACAACACAGCCAGAGTTTTAGGGACACCGCACACCAAAAAGGCCACATCACCCAGCACGGCTGCAAACAGAGCTACAGGGGAGATGCGGCGAGAGACCGACCGCAGCTGCTGCTCGAGTGCAGGGTCTGCTCTCCAAAACCACCCTTTAATTATTCACAGGTTGGCTCAGCCCCCAGAGCCGTCTCCCCCGTGCACAATGTGGAAGCAGGAAGCTGCCGAGATTGATCAAATCCCCACAGGAGAATGAATGAGCACAGGCTGGTTGTCACTGAGAATTTAATGCTGTGCTTTTCATTAAAAATCACTCCTTGCAGAATGGACAGAAAATGGCTCGTGCTCCACGTATCAATATCTAGGAAGGGTCTTGCTTGGAGTGCTAAGATAACTATCTGTACATGTAAGAAGCTGTTCTGGGAATCTGGTCAAATATTCAAAATATTAATTTTGAAGGGAAGGAAAAAGTCAAGAAAATGTTAATTTAATCATCTTTAAAAGCATTCCGTGTGCAGCTCAGGAAATTTCAAGGAAGGTGAATGATTTTTTGCACTAGGAAGGAAAATGAAAAGATATACTAGAAAAAAAAAGCTTGCCTTTTTTTTTTCTTTTCCTTTTTTTTTCTTTTCCTTTTTTTTTTTTACACATCAGTGTGTGGTTGCCATATAGTCAAAATGAAGTTAGTAAACTTTAATCCATTTGGTACCACTGAAGTTTTAAAATAACAAGGCCTTTCTTTCTGGCCTAAAACTCTAATATTTTAATAGCTGATTTTGATCCCTTGAAAGGCTAGTAATGTGTAGTATTATATTGCTTGGCTAAAGTAGAATTTCCAAGTACTCTCCTGCTTTACTTGCCAACACGGTCTCCTTTGGTTTTCTTATTTCTATCAATCTCCCTGTGAATGTGTGGGCAGCATACCGAGAATACTGCATCTGAGCTACAAGAAGTGTCTGCACTTTGCTATATTTGACCTCTCTCTGCATTAGGCAAGAGCCCTGACCACCACTTTTATATAAATAGTCAAGCATGCCATGCTTACTAAACAAGAAAACAGAACCAAATCAAACAAACAACAATACAATACAGGAAAGGCTTTAGGTAAACACTCCTCTTCCTTCCCCTTACCTCCCACGTGCCAAAATAACAGGGCATCGTTTCTTATAAAACATCTTTTTCTACTATATTTGCCCTGCAACTAGAAGGCAGGGTGTACACTTGGGTCTATATTTCTTATATGCTAAAAAGATCAATATATATAATGTGCACACACACACACACACACACACACATCAGATGCTGTATTGATTCTGTAAACTATTTAAATTATTTTTCTGAAGTCCCAAAGACACACCTAGATTTAGCTAGTCCTCCCAGCATATCCGTACACCTTATTTATTGAGAACAGCATGGTCTGTGGGATTAGAGTTTCCTAATGCTTCCACTTCAGATTGTTGACATTAGCATCACGTAAGAGGTAGAAAAATGTGACTAGTGCTTTTGGGGATCGGTACAAGATTACAGTGTGCTATTATTGGTAGACTTAACGTGAACCACAAAGGTAAGATTCAGTCTGCTCTCGCCCAAAGCCAGACAAACCCGGGTTTGAAGCCGGGGTGCAGACCCGACCGAGCAGCCTTGCAGGCCTGCGTGCGCCCAGACACACGCAAGAGGGAGGCTGGACATCGAGCTGCAAAACTGACCTGTGATAAATAGTTCTCTCAGCTAGCACACCACTACTATCTTGCTTGGCCAACAATGTGTGCTGCAACCACAGGAATTAATTCTGTAGCTAAATAGTGCTTTATGGCTTAAGTCTTCTGAACTACCCACTATTTCCTGAGTCAAATTATTCAGTGCAAATAAATTCTTTTGCAATTCAGCCCAAGTTTTTGCTATTTTTTCTTGAATGGCTGCATGAATAGATTTGTCATTCATAAATACACACCAAAGAGATTATATAAATATATTCCTAACAGGAACTTGGGGATTGCTTTCCTTACTCAGAATGCATGACTGGACCTGGAGAACAAAAAGTCTTGTTGCTACTTTTTGACTTCATGAAAAGCAAAGGAAAAGCTGTATCTATGCTGCTCTCTCTCCTCCAGCCTCCTCTTTCTTATCTCCCAAAAGACACCCCAGACCAAAAAATCTCTCCTACATTTTCAGGATTGTGGTAGAATCTGTGGGACTCCCTTATTCATCAACACTTGAACAAAGAGACCCTGCTCATCTCAGTGCTTGGACAGTAACAACCCCAAGGATATTAGCATGATTTTACACTGATATAGTTTTTTTTATTATTATTATTACTTAATGTTTTTTTCCATAGTGTACTCTCAAGCACACATACACAACACTATGCTGTCAACTAGTCCGTCACTGTAAAAAGCTGTCAAGATTTTTTCCTCTTGCTTTTTGCCACTTTCAAGTACTTTTTGTCTAAATCTGAACCAAGGAACAGGGAGCAGAGACTTCTATTAATCAATCAATGATGGCAGTGGTGGTGTGTTCTAGTTTTTCATTCTGACTGCAAAGCAAAATTAAAAGCCGTATTTTGCAAATTTACGCATTAAACATTGTAGTGGCAGCTGGTGGACTGCTGCCGAGACAGACCGTCTTTCCCCTTCCAGTCCCCTGTGACCGAGATGGAAGAATTACAGGACAGCACCGGCAGCTGCTGCCGCTGCCCCAGAAAGAGCAAGCCAAGGGCTCCGGAAAAATAACCGGGGGCGGGGGGTAGCGGAGGGACAAAGGAGCCTGGGGAGGGGAAGGCAGCGCGCCAAGGCCGGCTGCGCGGCTCCGCCACACACCTTGCCCTCCAAAGGAACAACAGCTGAGCTGCGCTCGGCCAGCAAGCACAGGCCTCCGCACTGCCGCAAGACTCAAAGCATTAATTTTGATCAGGCCTTTTGGATATTAAAAAAAGGCATAAAAATCAATGTTCCTTCCAGTCAGATGACTGCAGCAGTTTGCTCTTGAATCCTGTAAGCATGAAGCATGAGATAATGCAAAACCCCCTCCCTGTAGCTTCTGAAAAGCTTTAAGACATAATCATTCCACGGAGCGCTCCAAGACAGCGAGGACGGAGAATACAAGTCAATTCATGCCCCTGTCTGTCTCTTGGAAAACAGGGATAACCACCCCCCTCCCACACACACGCAGCCGTGAAGATAAATAACTAATAACTGCACGATGCTCACGTGCAAGCACCAGCCACACTCAGGTTGGTTGTTAGGCAGATGCAAAAGTGGAACTAGCTGGAATTATGTCGTTCATGAAGAAGCCAGTTAGTGCAAAAATCAGCCTCCCTGTATTTTTGGTCACTTAGGCAGTGGCTTGTTGCAGGAAAGAAATGCCCATTTATGCTGCTCAACATACTAGATATAAAGGGCATCTCCACAGGTGACAAAACCACAAACACACTGAGGGAGCAGGCAGCTGCTTCTACGATCCGTGCCTTAAACCCCAACCTGCAGCCAAACTTTCGTGTTGCTTGGGGCATCTGCATGGGGCCACAGGCAGCCTTGGACACCTCAGCATTTGCACATGGGAACATAATGAAGTGCCTACTCTTCTTTTACTAGAGTAACTCTCAACCAGCTTAAGCAAAAAAACATATAAATGCTCATTTTCAAGAGATATAGTTACAATCAATTATACACAAAACAAAAATGAGTCATGTGTGTCCCCATGCTCTTCCTATTGAGTAACTTTAATGCAAAGTACCATTTTCTGCAGTGGACAAAGCTTCATTCTCACAGTTTTGAGGACAGGCAACAAATATCTAGACAGATTTAATTAAAGCAAAAGAGACAGAGGGACAGAGAGAACAAACATCAAATCCTCTGAATTGAATCTTAGACCCCAACTAAGCTATGTTTAAGGTCACAAGAAGCCACTGCTGCTTGAAACTGTTTATCAGTTTTGTTGTGTGCCAGAATCCCTTACGAGATAAGTCCACAAGCCTGTATACGAAACCAGCACCATTATAAACGGATACAGGCCTCTCTCAATGCTCCAATTTCACATTCATTTGGGAAGCTCAGCCAGTGATTGCTATCTGAAGAAACAGCTTTTGAAACATCATCAATTTCCTGAAGAATGTATCAGTTTATTGAGCGGAGGTTTTCAGGCTCTTGTATCTCATTCGATAGCATTACGCCTTTTCTTTTTTTTCCTCTGTTTTTAAGAGACGGTTAAAATATTGAAGACACTACTCTACAGAAGACACTTATTTCCTCAACAGTCTAACCATGCTCATCTGCTGCTAATATTGCCAGAGATTCAACTTCCTAGAAAGGTTTTATAAAAAGTAAACTAATCCTGGTTTCTTAGTATATCAGACCCTCCTTTGCTTCTAAATCTAGAGAATATGCAACCAAAATGCTTCTACACATGCTTGAAACCAAGTCCACCATTCATTTTTATTTTTTATACACATAGGGGAGGACCCTTAAGAACACTGCGCCACTTCCTGTGCCACAAACGCCTCACGACTCACCAACCACTATTTCTGGCAGGCAGGGAGCACAGGGAGCCAAAAATCATGGCACGGAAATCAAATTACCACTTCCCTCTTAGCAGGACTCTGCAGCTCAGGGCTGGGCAGAAGAGTAAGGCACAGCTGGAAACTATGTGCTTTAGCTGGTCAAATTCTATGAAAAAGAACTTACATAGCAATTAATCTCAAGAGCTGCCACTCTGACACTTACCTCCTAGGTAGGTGTTCAGAGGAACAGTGTCGAAGTTTGCATTAATATGGATAAAACTGCTTCCAGGAACAGTTTGGTGTAAGCAACTGCTCCCATTAGAAGAACTTGCTTTGACTTCAGTTCTCTGTATAGCTGGATTTGCACACTCCTAAGCACATACTGCATGAGAGAGAGCTCAGCCATGACTCGAGGTGATGCAGGAGCAGTGCAGCCCACACGCTGCCCGCAGCACACGTGCCATTTCATAGGCCACCCACACGGTAGGTGCGGACACAGCTTATATTTCACAAGCACAACCGCTACGTTGCACAAGAGCTGTCAATGTCCTCCTAAAAGTCCTAACTAGTGTCACAGTAGGAGAGATCCTTCCCTCACAGTTCGTTAGGAAGGATTTTGAATGACTTGGCTTCTTGCAGCACAGGACAGCAGGGACACACAGCCTCGGAAATGCTAGCAACACATGGAGACAGAGGATCAATAAGGGCCAGTAAACACAGTACAATGGTAGCCTGCATTTGGAGCAACCTATACCATCTTGGAGAAGCAGGCACTGTTCAAGATTCTTTGCTTAGAAGTAGTTCTAGCTCTCCCTCTATTATCTTTTTGTCACTCATTTTTATTCATCCACAGCTGACTTGTTTCATTTATTTAACTGATTGCTATACCCTTAACTTTCTTCCCCTCTCTGTGGGGAAGTCACTGTTCCCAGCACAGAAACCAAAGAGAACCACCTACTTCATGGAAATGAATTCAGCAGATGTTTCTCCTTTGCACTAAGCTAGCTCAGCGCAAATGATTTTATACCTATTAAGTATAAACACATATGGAGGTATTTAGGGCATTCTGTCATTCACACCAGTTTTAAAGACTGAGAACTCTAAAGTTCAAGAACATAAAAAGTTTGTTCAGAAGATACCGTGGCCTCACCTCACAGGCATTTTCATAAAACTTTTGAAAGCACAGAGGGTGCCTGTACTTTGTATTTCATAAACGTAGAGCCTCTACACTTGAGCAAGTATTTCAACTTGCATGCAAAGCACATTAGAAATGTGACACCTGTGCTCACACATTTCGCCTGAAGCTTCAGGATGATAATGCACTGTGTGTTCGTGTGTGTGTGTGTGTGTGTGTGTGTGTGTGTGGCAAAAAAAAAACCAACACAAGTTTGCAAAAGTAAGGCTGCAATCATCCCATAAGATATACCATCTCCATCACCAAACATTACTTCTACAAAAGTCATAACAGCAATGCTGATAGTTTATGATATTATATAGATGTTAGAATAGTAAGTTAGTCATGTATGTGTGAAATAAGTTTACTAGATACAGAAGACAGAGGCAAAACCTTCAAAAAATGCTGGATGTTGTCAAAGGTGTATTCTTGATTAACATCAAAAATGAATCCAGTCCACTGATCTGCTTGCAGGAATCCAATGACCTTTATGCGATAAAATGAGAAAATTTGGTCCATTTCCTTGTGGCTTGTATTAATCTATATCAGCAGTCACAAGCCAGAGTAGTTGCTGCTTACCTGCAGTCTTTACTGAGGCACTATCTGCAAGAAGGGTATAAACATTGAAATGAAACGCCACAGCAGTTCCTATTTTTAAAATACCCTCCTCAATTCATCAGTAAGGCTCATTCCAACTAAAGAATCTTCATTTTTTAATTGGAAAATGAACTTGGAATCAGTTCAATTTTAGATAAACACTGCTAATACTTAAAGTCAGTTGAGGGAACATAATGATTTGTGGGATAATTTTGCAAGTATTCAGAGCTTACTACAAATGCATTGTCTCATAAGATACGTGTTTTTGCAACCACACCTGCAATCTTTCTGTCTCCCTGACCAGTCCTTGTGAGCAGCTAAAAGCACAAGTTGATGAGTAAAGTTTCTATACCAAGAATGCAGCCAGTGATTCCAACCACTGCATCTGAAAAGACACCGTGGATTGCAAGGCCAAGGCTATTGAAGCCCATACCTCCAAATGTTTGCCTTCAATAAGTGGAGAGAAAATCATGCCCTAGCTACGCAGCACCAGAGAGATCAGCAAAACAGGACAGACAGATGCTGAATTCTGTTAACCTTAGTATCCAAGAAAAAGGTTTTGCTGTCTCAGCAAATATATTGCCAATGCACTCAGAGTTGCACAGCGATATTAAATGCCAAGCCACTCTTCCTTTCTAGTGTATGTAGTTCACAGTAAACACCTGGTGTGGAGCACGCCTTGGATTGGAAGGGCAGTGATCTCTCCATCATGAACTTCACGCTGTTTGCTCGCTGCCACATCATGACAGCAAGCACACGTCCTCTCAGCACCAAAAGGAGACCCGCACGACTCCCACTAATACTTCATTTAACTATACAGGTAGAATAAACCTCACTACATACAACACAAACTCATAGCCATAAGTGCTCATACATTATTTTTCAAGAGCAAAACTATTACTTGTGCCAAATTAGAGAGAAAAATGTCATTTGAATCTATTTATCTACATGTTTCTACAGAAGTGGTATACAGATGTATAATCAATATTTAACATTTTCTATTTTTACTTTAAAATGACAGCTCATAGGAATAATTACTAACTGCATGGATCAGCAGAGACCCACTCTCTGGAGAGCTCTTTGTCTAGGGACATTTTTAAAGAAACTCCTCTGATTTCACTTGAGAAAACATCGAACAGAAATAGTAGAACAGACTTGCTGCAGACAAGCTCATGTATCTAAAGCACAACCTAATGTACCCAAAGCAACAGCCAAAGTGAGAGATGGCAGTGCACTAAGCTTTGGCAGCAATTTTATCCTCTGCAGAAGCAAACAGCTTAAACCTCACATAAAAATGAACACGGAAAGTGTAGATAGAATTTGAGCTATCCAGGATCTCTCACCCTGGCATCAATTGAGCCCATTTTTGGATGAAGACTAGTGCTAACCTTCCAGCATCCCCATCCAATATGCACTCTTACTGCTCCAGTCATATGGAAAAGTAGTAGAGTGCCCTAGGTCTCTATTGTCTTTGATATAACCTAAAATATAGCATGAATGGTACTTTAAAAATTGTTGTATTACTGAACATGCTGCTGGAACATAAGACATGTCAAGCTGGGTTAACCTAGGGGGGTCGGCCCAGGTCACCATCATGTCTGCAGTGATGACCCCGGCAGATACACAGGGAGGGCAGATGAGCCTAGCCATTATTTGTGGTTTATTTCTGTTTTACTGCCCAGCAGACCCAGTTAGAGACAATATTCCTACCAGTTTCTTTTGGTACCTGTTTGGGGATCTCATGTTTGTATCTGCTGATACTATCTGCCTCCACAGCCTTCTTCAGCAAGAAATCTGACAAGAAAGGCCAAGTTCCCATTCGCAGAGCCAGGGCTCCCATACAATCATGCAACATTGCCTCGTATTAAAGTTAGGACTATTTTGAAAAGAGCATCTGAAAGATCATTTCCAGTACCACCAAGACTGCTTGGGGCACTGGCATGCAGCAGCCAAACACACTTCTTGCTCTGAGACTTTTCTAAGAATTTCACATGAAACAGAAGGAAAAAAAACACACACACAAACAGGAATGACTATCCAGGAACTTGGCCAATATTCCAGGCTAAAGGAAAACAAACTGTTCAAATAAGCTAACGGTTATTTCACCCCCTCCCACAAGCCTTTTGGAGCACAGGAAGGGCAGGGCCTCCTCACAGGCTTGTAGCTCTGCCTTTCTGATGAGTTTATAATATTCTGACCCAACTGCAACTCACTTCATCTTCACTGGCCTTATCTGATACTTTGATTACTTTCTCTCACATTTGCATCACCTCCGTAGTTGCAGTTGCACTCAGTGAAGGCAAGAGGAGGGAAGGGTCATTACCTGTGCTGGAATTTGTTTGCTACCAGCCAGCTAGGCTGCTTCTGCTATGGTCATCTAGTTTCTTGCAGGAAAGAAGTTACATTTTTAACTAACCCAGCTCATTTTGTCTCTAACGGTGTAAAGAATAATCACAAGAACTATTTAGCACACAGCTCTGAAGGCCAGTAACTCCAGATAAAGACAGCAATAAGCTGCTGAGAACAGATGCTTTTCACAGTCTAACATCTCTCTAAATCCACCACAGCTGCTTGAGTGATAATGACATTTGTGAAGAAGATTCAGAGTAGCTCTGAGAAGCCCCATGTGTGGCCCTAGGAGGAGCCTCCTAAAGCCCAACACCAGGAGACGGGCGTTCATCTCCCTTGGTGCAATTCAGTGGGAGAAGGGTGCCCTGCCTCTTCAGGATGAGCGGTAGGGATCAGCACTGAAGAACATTACTCTTAGATCTCAGTGTTTCTCATCATTTTGGACAGGAACTGATACCTGCCGTGAAAGCAAAATGCCAAGCTGTATGCTTACCTATCAATTAATGTGATTCATATGGAAAAAACTCTCAATAAAATGAGAAGTACACTTTGCCAGGTCTTCCCCCAACCAAGCCAAGTCTTGACTCTGAAAACCAGAACTGAAGTCAAAATCCTTCAAAATCTGTGTTTTTTCCAGCTACACCATCAACCAGTTATGCCATCTATATTTATTCATCATTTTTCCTTCTATTGTAATTAAAAAACAAAAACCAAAGAAAAACTCTTTTACATATTTGGAAAGGCAAAGAAACACCAATTATATGATTCACCCTTGACATTCTGCCAAATAACTTCAATCCTGTACAATGCCCCCTCCTAATGACCTGAATATACTACCATGGTGTTACAGTGTTATTTAAATACTGCAGGGCTCTTCTTGCAGTGGTGGTATATTCTGCAGACTTAACACGTAATGGACAGGATTATAGTGCCACTAAAATAGTACTCAGCGCTGCTGAAATTTCAAATTAATTCAAAGAGCTAAATCACTGTTCAGCTGTGTAAAGACACATTGCCCTAGCTGTTCTCACAGCAGCAATTTTAGAACTAAAAAAAATGTTGATACTCTCTTTTTGAGGGTTTTACTCAAATAGAGAAATAGTCTCAAAACTGCCGAATACGTTAATGCAGTGGTGCATCAATGTTTGTGAAATGCAGGGAATCTTTGGACCAAGAAGATAATCTGAGAAAAATCAGCTCAAGTATTAGGAGAGTCTGTAGTGATGTGCTGATGCATCATTTTCTTATTTCACAATAAGAGACAGCCAGTCTGGTTTTCTCTAACGTTTCACAATTCGCACACACACACGTGCTCACTTGCTCTCGGCTCTTGCCTGCACTGCCCTCCACCTCTCCGCAGAGAGAGATTTCTTAATATTTGGAGGGACAAACTCTAGCTGAATTAAACACCACAGCTGCAGGTAACTGAGGAAATTAGGAGAACTAAACCCATCTATGCCAGCTGAGGATGTGGCTTTCAAGCCATGCTGAACTCCAGTTTTCCAAACCAAAGAAAACAAACCTGGGCTTCTTACAGTTTTACTCTTCCCCCCACCCCTTACGTATAATACATACATATATATATAGATAGATAGATACCTGTTAGTAGTGTGTATTTTATATATTTAGATTTTTTTTTAAGTGCAGCACTTTTATGCTTAGAGATGTAGGTCCTTGATATTTTGTTATAAACAGCATTCTGTCTAATTTGTTAACAGAAAGTAGAGCAAAGGTAGTCAGTCAAAAACAGGGAATTGGCTAATGACAAAAGCAAACTTTTCCCCTCTGGAATTCTGCCCATTTCCAACCTTGTGTTTAGGTTAATTTCTGCTTCCCATCTAGAATGCCAGGCTACTCATTTTTCCTACAATGGAGTTCCATTATTAAACAAACAAACAAAAAAACCTACCAATGACAGTGGTAAATAAGGAATAGAGGAGGGCCAAAGACAGGGCCCAAAGGCTTGTGGTAGTGAAACTCTATTTGGAATAATCAATCCTTTTCCTTATTAAAACTGTTACCTACTTCCTTGTTCATTAATATTGTTCTTGTTTATTCATGTAGTGAGGCCAAACATTTTCCACTCCCTCCAAATATAATTTCCTGCTATTGACAGACACTTTCAAGTGCTGGATGTGCCTATGCCTACATGGCATACTGCAGGCACAGGCAAGCCTCCTTGGCCGCCGTCCAAGGCAACTGCAAGGGAGCCGGCTCTGCACAGCAAGCAGCATGAGCACCATTAGCGCAGCAGGAACCCTTGTCTAACGCACCCTGCCGAGACACGGGGCTTGTTAGCTCGGCCTCGGCACTGCCCTCACAATGGTCCTGGGGCTGCTGGTTTGGCTCCATGCAGAACGTGGCGAGTCCACCAAGCTCCACATGGGAATACGCTCTGTCCACGGCTATCTCCTACTGCTCTACCACCCATTCTTTCCCTTGATTCGAACTCTACAGTACGAAACCCGAAGCCTGGAGTGTGAGAGGAGCGGACAAAGTACTGCATGACTGCGAAACGGTAACGGGAGGAATAAGGAGCATATCACCTCTAGGTCCTCAGAAGCTCGTATCAGGTCTGGGGCATGACTGTCTCAAAGACATCACCACGGAGGAGATGTTCAAGGGCAAGGTACAACTGACTGCCACCAGGCAGCTATCCCCCACCAAAGGGGTATCCCCTTCACTGGTGGCTTAAGTGAAGTCCTAAAGAAGAATGAGCATGGAGAAGGAAGTATCTCCTCCTACCAGCCTAGGACTGAGAAAACAGCGAGAGTTCCTTTCACACCACCATCCGGACCAGGGGCAGTGATCACCTACAAGTGCTCACCACTAGCTTGCAAGGCAAAGCTCTTCAGTTCTGAGCAAAGTGAGACAAAATAAATAAATCCAAGGGCAGCAATGAAATGATCAAGACAAAAAAAAAAAAAAAAAAAAAAAGAGAAAAGGAAGAAGAGCTCAGGTCTGTTTATATTTAAAAGTGTACGAATAAAATGGTCATTGCAAAGTTATATTAAACTGGAAACAGCCTAAAGAAGTTGTTTAGCTTCTGCCCACCCAATAAGATGGCAAAACAATGAGAGAAATTCCACTAAATACATGACACCTGAAAGGGAAACAGAAAGATACACCTTTTATTCAACATATGATTATGTTGTAGAACTCTCTTCCACCAAACTGTCACTGTGGCACACACGTTGCATCTTTGCAGTTGACCCTATTTGTAAAGCAGTAGTTTTAGTTTTTGTTTGTTTACACTTCCCACTGTAAAAGACACACGCAGAAGCATGTGACCGAAATCACCACATGCAAGGTCAGAGACAGGCTCTGCTGCGTACTCACACTGTACAGCTGAACTAGGCTTATTTTAACTCATGAGATTTCAGACACATATATCCTAGGAATGAGAGGCATTATTTTAGTCATTGATAGGTATTCAAAATGATTTTTCCCTCCCTTTTCCCTGTTCTTTCATATACTGCTAAAAATATTAGCAAATCAAATGGCATTAATCAAACTAGGCTAGGAGATGGACTTAGCTATAGACAAAAGAAATACCCAGAAAGGAGTATGCTCGCATGGAGCTTTTGTCTTGAAGAGAAAAAAATCTCTCCCTTCCTTTCCATCTGAAGGCCTCTAAAGAAAGCTATACTATCAGAAATAACAAGACCTAGTAAAATGTGTGTTGTACCATGAATTTTCTAAATTTAGTAAGACTAAATAGAGGAATTTAATTAAATCATTTTCAATATGAAACATTTAAGAATTTTCAATAGTTTTCCAACGATACATTGATTTAAAAATCCTCAGTCATATTTGCTATAAACATATATATACACACCATCTCCATCTGTTAGCAGAATCTAGATGTGAAGTTAATATATGTATTTTTTATATATATATATAAAATATACATAGCACAAACTATACAAGTCATATTAACAATTATCCTCCTCCCCCTGCCTTTTTTTTTTTTTTTTTTTTTTTTTTTTTTTTTAAAGAAAAAAAACAAANTTTTTTTTTTTTTTTTTTTTTTTTTTTTTTTTTTTTTTAAGTAAAAAGACACAAATTTCTGGCTTCTAAAGCAGCTGATCTAAGACACCCTAAAGCAATTTATTCTGACGGTTGGAAGATCACTCACAGGAGCTAAGTAAGATTAAGGGGGAAAGGCAGCAGTAGAAAAAGTGAAATTATTGCCTCTTATCAAAAAAGATTTTTTTAATATTGAACAAGAAATAAGTACTCAATCAGCTTATCATTTCTTCTGGAAATACTTCTTTACACAGCAAAGTGCAAACTAACATCCCTAAGGTCATGAAAATCTCCAAATCAACACGAAATATTTTTGGTAAAGGGTACAGCAATCTCCTGTGGAGTTGCATGATGACAAACAGAACATTTGAACACTGTTTCTATGTCATCCTTCAGGAGGACATGGTTTAATGGCTTAAAGAAAATCATTAGAGCAGTCAGAAGAAGACCTGTACTAAAAGAGGTATCTCAGACCAAAAGGTCTACTCTATATATTTGTACACTGGGTATTTCACTGTGTCTCCTTGACTTCTGTTTAGGCAACATAAAACTAGGATAAATTGCAGTGTGTCTGCAGAAGTTCTTTTATTTTTAACCAGTACTGTCCTGTCAGTATAAATTCACCAAGATAGAAACCCTTTATTAAAAATATAATTTATTTTGGTTGCTGAAGCTACGTCTTTCTCAATCAACGTCAAAGGCAATTAAGAGAGTGGAGCTTTTGAGAATAAGTTTCAGGCATCGTTTCCTTTGGCCTGCCTACACAAAATTTCTTTATACAATCTGGGAGAATTTAGGTGGCAAGTAGCAAAGCCAGATGAGAGGAAAAGTATTATTCAGCTCTACACACTACTACTACAAAATTAACTTCACGAACTCTTTACACACTTTCATAAAGGCAAGAACTTATAAAACATTAAGACATACTAAGGAACAAGATAAAACACTGGAATGTTTCCAAAAACGAACCGCGCTCATACTGTTTCCATTACCTAAAAGGCTGGATTTGTTTTCTTGTTCCACCTGAAGCATACTACGGTGTTACAGCATTCTACCAAGCAGCACAGGACTGCGGACCAGTAAGAAAGGAAAGAAGTTAATATTTTACTCAAATATATTATGCATTGCTTGAGTATTTCTCCACAGTATTGTGTGTTCACTTGGAAAAAACATATAGAGGCACAGAGTGTCTATCTTAAACCACATTTTGCCTTTGACTGAAGTTTTACTTTTAAAAAAAAAATGCTTTTAAATTCTAGGGCATTTATATTTAAACTGAAATCGCTGAAGGAGTATTCCCCTCTCCGCCCCCTGCACATGCAGCAGTCCAATACAGCTTCAGGACTACTTCTGTCTCCGCACCGTTTCCTCTCAGCTGACTTCTCTAAACATAGCTCAGATGGTACCAACACACTGGACAATACCAATCCAGCAGATACGAGCAAAAGCAGGAATTTTATGGCAGAGGATCTGAGATTTTTCTACCAATATCCACTGAGATAAGCAGAGGGGAGAAAAACAAACAAACAAACAAACAAACACACACATTCTCCCTTCTCCAGTCTTTTCCTGCCTTTGTAGACAGCAGAAAGACAGACAGAAGTGACTCAAACCACAGTGGCCAAGGCAGCAATTGCTATAGTCTGTCTGCCTACCCTGACAGCAATGCCAGAATTACCACAACGTGGGGACCAACCAACTCTCCCTATATTCCTTCAGATGGACAATGCCCATATTTCCTTTCATCATTATGGGGCAATTTCCCTTCCTCAAATTCCATCTCTTTTTCCCTGCAGTATCTTCGCCTTCTTCTTCCTACCCCTAATCCTCACCAGCTATTCAGTTCACAATTTTGCTTCTCTTCCCTTGCCTTTCGCAAAGTCCTTGTCCTACATTTTTCTATGCTGCCTTCTCATCTGCCTGCACAGGTGTGCAAGTATAAGCAGCAGGAGGCAGACAATATGGCACATGTGGCAACTAGATATTACAAGTTTATTCAATCAGAACTTACTTTAATAAAGTAATTTATACTACACTTTGGCACCTGGACAGTATCATTAAATAAAGTCACATCAAGGATGAGCTTCAAAAAGTTCAGAAGGGAAGAGGAAAAGGGAACCAGGAAGCCAGCCCTGATGCCAGGAGGCAGAAGCCAAGCTCTCGTTCAACTCCAGCTCTACTTGAGCTCTTCAGCACTTGGATTTGGAAACACTCTCATTCTGCTTTAAAGGAAAGCTCTAGCTGTCTGTTGGGCACAGCTGATGCCATTACCAATCAGCAGCAAATCCATATCAGTATGCTTACAAAATAGCCACTATTTCCTTTATCTACACACCGTACAGCCTCACGCTGCATGCCACAATGTTGGCATGGTCGTCTCTCTCAAGGGAAAAGCTGGAATCAGCAGTTCCTGCCTCTGGCCACCTTTTACCATCTCCCTTGGCAGGGCCATCGCCCCCTCCTCCCAGTTGCGTTCGGACAGCCTTGCAGTGCTATGCAGGGAACCCAACTGGTTAAGCTATAAATACTCCATTCATCCTCCCCCCTCTCCCCCGGTTTTGCAGGGTTATTTTTAAAATGGATCAGTTCTCTGTCCTGGTTCACCAAGGAGCTCGTCGCAGTTGCAAGGGAGGAGGGGAGCAGCAAGGGAAGGAGGAGGAGGAAGAGAAAAACGCGTCTTCCCCAGCGCAAAGGAGCAAGCAGGACTGCAGGGTCGGCTTCACCCCGCGTGGCCACCGCGAGATGACAGACCTGTGACACCACAGACTAACACTGGGTCCCCCCCAGCCTGCGGTGGCGCTTGCAAAGCCCCGGAAGGAGCACGCGCTGTTCCTGCAGTTCGGGAGGGCAGCTCTGCACCACCCCGGCAACGCTGTCCCGGCAGCCGGCAGGAATCCAGCGCTGCCCTCGTTCGAGCTGGGGATTCTGCAGCGCCGGGAAGCGGCTCCTCACGGTAACCTGGTTTGAGTCATCAGCTTGGGTTTGCTCGAGTCGCGCTTGCAAGATGACAGCTATCACGTCAGATTACAGAACGCCACTTCCAGTGACACATGCCAAAAGCGAACTGTTAAAACCATCTAAATAGTGGAGGTAGGTTTAATATTTAGGTTGCCAGGAATTGCAATCATTAATAAGTATTTTTACACAAATACAGCAATAAAAATAGGGCCACTTTTTTTTTTTTTTTAAAAAGTTTCTCTTTCAAAATAGGTGAACTATTAAAATTCCCTGGATTGATTAGACTAAACAAGTGAATTAAAACCAAACAAGCATGAATAAAAAAAAAAAAATCCAACACACATAAATTGCAATGTACTTTTGCTGCAAATAAAAGGAAAATAATAATAATAAATTAGTCTTCCTCAAGCCCCCGTTCTGGCTGCGTGTTTATGAAGCCTCCGGAAATACCACGGCAAACATTCCAGCTCTACAGCAGCGAGGCCACGTGACCCCAAGGCACAGCAAGGAACTTCTTTTCCCCAAGTTTCTTCATGGAACAGAAAAGGGATGTTTTTTTCTTTTCAAACCACAAGCCAAGTCTGGGGAAACCTTCCGCAGACTTTCAAAGTACCCAATTTTGAAACTGGGTTTTCTTTTTTCTTTTCTTTTTTTAAGATGATTTGGCTTCATTTCTATGACTGCGCATACCATTTTTGTAAGAACAGACCTGTATAACACATGTAGTCGGGGGTCATAACACATTATATATTTTTAAGGCACCACAGAAAACGTGAGTTTCTCTAAAGCTACTACTACATTTATGATCAGTACTACTCTGTTTCTGAATTTAGCTAAGATCTTTTCCTAGTAAAAAAACACGACACAATTAAAACCACCTAAGCATCCAGTCTGACTTTAGCTAGAGATATTAGTGAAAGAATTTGTGAGCTTTATAAGCTTTATTGTTACCACAAAAATTACTTAAAATGTGAGCGTGAACAAAAGCATTCCCTTTTTACAAATAATCATGCGCAAGTATTTGCAAGCAATCATGTAAAGTGTGGGAGTAGGGGTGAATCACACTGCAATAGTTGGGCATCCACTGAAATTTGTGTTTTGGCTTAAAACAAAGCAACACCCTACAAAAAGGAAAACGGCTCCGCAGCACAAAAGCACAGCAAATGGCAGGCGCCCTCCGCTAGCTGCCTTAGTAGCCATGTCAGAAATGCTTCTAATTATCAGAGGTAAAAAAAGGATGGCATTTCTGCTGGAAGCAAGTTTTACACTTTATATTCTTTCCTCTCCCCGCTCCTCCAGCCTATAAATATTAGTCTTACACATTCTTCTCCCATACAGCTCTTGAAAGGTTGAGTTTTTCAAGGCTGATAGCAGACAGAAATGTTCATCAAGAAATGCCTTTGGGTCAACTGTCTGTGGCTCATCACAGGGTAGCACTGAAAATATGGAGGAGGGGGAGGAGGATTACAGGCGCACTGTATAACAGATGAAAAGATAATAAACAAATGCACAGAGAAACTCCCCCCACCGCGAACCCATATGATCTAATGGTCTCTAATGGTCCAAAACTGTGTTTGTGTTTTGGAGATGGGCCGTTACCATCCACACATCCTTGATGGACGCGAGGGCACCGACTCACCCCTTTCAGCTGCTATGCTGCATTCAGAACAACTGCAAATACATTAAAGTCCCTTTAATGTATTTTTTATTGATATTTGCAACAAATTTTTGTAGGGGAAGGAAGAGAGGAAAAGGGTAATCTTGGGGTGCCCATATCTGTATTTTTCATTCTGCGCAACTGGACATGAGATATTAAACACATTATTGAAACCACTGTTTATTCGCACTCAGGGATTGCTAGTTTGTAATAAATGCACATTTACAGGAAGTTAGTAGCACATATTATTGCTCTGCTTTATCACTTGAACGGCCCACGCACGGGGTAATTTGTTTGTATTGTATATTAAGATCAATAGTTACACCAGGGATAGCCTGGGGAAGGTTCGTGCTGAGGGCTGTGCCTGCAGTGCTTCCTTGCCCCGATCAATTGACCAAACAGCAAACAGACACGCTTTGACAGTGACCAGATCAGCTGTTAAAGCCTAAAACATGAGGCACTGTTTAGAAAAGACCGAGGACTCACAACTATTTTGACACTTGATGGAGCATTTAAAAAAAAAAAAAAATCTTCCTACCTGAATATTCCACCCAGGCCTTTCTTCCTCTCAGTAGCTGATGGTCGTTTCCTCAATGCCCTCACATAACAAGATCCATTTTCCTGCAATAAAAACATGGACAGATCACACACCCATTCCCTGAGTAACATGGTACCACGTGAACAAGGTCACTGAGCAGGTCTTGGATAAAGTGCCTGTGAAAGTCCCAGGAACAAACCTGGAGCACCAAACTGGAGACTGTGGCCTGGCGTCCAGGTTAGTTCTCAGGCCCAAACTTGTGAGAATCGCTTCAGCAGTTCACATTTTAAAAGTTTTCATGCGCATAAAAATGAAATCAGAAGGAGATAATCGAATTCTACTGAGGTTTCTGTCAATTAACTGAGTCAGATAAGTTTTTTTTCAGTCAAATGCTGGAGTCTTTCTCGTTCTCTATAAAGAGCTAAGTGCCATTAAACAAATAAACAACCCCCAACCTCTGCTGAAATGGCTAAGCCAAAATACCACAGAAACACCATGCTGCCCATAGCAAAACAGAGCATGTTTACGGATTACGTTGGCAAAGCACTGTGACTTCTAGGAAACGCTTTTTAATTATAAAGAAATACTGTGAAAGGAGACAGCAGAATGTTTATGGGCAGCATGCATTCTGTGCAGTGCTGCTTCAGCACTCGGAAAAGGTGTCCTTCTAGGCTTGTCTTACCAGGCTATGAAATGCAGCAAACATTCCAGAAAAGATGAGTACCTGTATCTTAATACATTTTGTTTTCTCTTTTGACTCAGTTTCAAATGATTTTAATATTTTTTTGTCAAAAAGAAACACAAAACCCAAGCCTTATGAAAGGAAAAATGATGCATGCAATTTGAGAGACCAGAATCCCTCTTACCTCACATTCAGGCATCAATAAAAAATGTAGAATAAAGTGAAAACTCAAGTTGCTACAACTAGTATTTTTTTTCCTCCAATTATATCCACTGCTCACCAATAATTCACAAAGAACAAAATCATTTCGGGAAACCTGTCTTTAGGAACAGCCATCCCACCATGGATCTGTACAGTGCCACTAAGGAGTTATCTGCTTCGGTTGGGAGCTCTGCTGCTCTTCTCTCCCCACAGGACACAGCAGTTCCAGGTAGGTTAACCGGTGCTGCCGGCACCCCGGGTGAATGACTGGCTTTAGGGCCCATTGCATGGCCTGGCACCGCCACAGCCTCGGCGGGCTCAGAGAGGAGAGAAGAGGAGAGGAGAGGAGGAAACCGGCGGCTCCCAGGGCGGTCGGCGCTTCCTGCGCTCGCAGATCCAGCAGAGGGAGCACAAAAACACAGGTTATTTTTTCCTGGCCAAATGTTTTGGCGATGAAACACTCAATTATTTAAAATCGCGGGCACGGAGCACCACGCTGTTTCCAGAGGCGCGCACTAGGGTCGCGCGGCAGCCAGACCCGGATGTCGTGTGGAGGCGGCCGAGCTGCAGCGTGCGGGGCCCCGGCTCGCACCCTCGTCCTGTCTCCCGCAAGGCGAGGGGCTTCCTTAAAGCCACAGCTCTCGAGCCTCACGAGTGCATGAAAATCCCTGCACCTTTTTTCTCCTTTTCTTTCTCCTCGTGGGATCCCTATCCGGAATCAGTTGGAACCGGACGCGAGCAGCTCCCGCAGGCCCTGCCAGGGGTTTGCAGAGGAGAGGCAGGAGCCGAGCCCGGGTCCTGCAGGACGCGGTGCTGCTTCGGGAGCCCCCAGGACCCACAGGTACCCGGGGGGCACTGCCGGGCTGGACATGGTGGGCACAGGGCCTTGCCACACCACCGGGTACAATAAACACACGTAAATAAACGGTGTCCAAGAGCAAAGCCTTCAGTCTCGGCACGCACAATAAACACAGTGCAACCTCCATGCACCCAGGCACATTGGAAACAGAGGAGGCTGCAGACATGAGCACATACACGCAAACTCCTGGAAAAGAGCAGTAGTGCGGGCAGACCATCAGGTATCCCACGCAGCAAGGCAGGTGCACATCAAGCACATGCAGTTGCCCGGCACAGCGCTCTGCGCAGACCAGATTCCCATAAAACCACAGAGGCCTTCACGGTTTTTGTGCTGATTTAAGAGGATGCATGCGAGTCAGAGGCTGGATCAGGACGTACCGGCATATGGGGAGGAGGTGCGAGCAGGGACGGGGGATGGACAGGGACGACGGGCACTGCTGCTGCAGACACCGCAGCCTCCTTGTGAGGCAGCGACTCAACGCGGGTGAGTGCTGCTGGCCTGAGAGATGACAAAATACAGATCTGCTGCATCCACTCTGCGCACTCCGGGTGCTGGAGCCCAGGCGGAGGCGCGTGCTGCCTCCCGCCCCGTTGCTTCTCCCGGCAGAGCTCCCTCGGGTGCAGCAGCACTGCATCGAGCTGGAGCAAAAACCAGCCCGGAGCTGATGAACCACCGCATTTGCAATGGGTTATCTTTTCACAAACGAGCTTCTGGGTAACGGCTTCTTCCTAGTCTGCAGCAGAGAGCAGCACATTACCCTGTTTGTAGGAGAGGGCTGAGCTGCCAACTCGCAAGCACAAGCTATTGAGCCCTATTAACCTTGGCTGAAACTGAACCATTGTTCAAGAGGGTGGACATCTCTCATAAAATCCCATTATTAGAGGCCATTTGCCATGAATTTCCATAGCAACTTTTTCGGTTTATTTTGTTTCTATTTTAAAAGAATTTCCCCCTTCCCTTTCCCTTATATCCTATTGTACTTGCACGGCCTTAAACAATAAGGCACTCGAGCAGGGCCATGGCAGCGGTTTGCAGGAACAAAGGCTGCTCTGGCACAACCAGCGCATCAACTCCCGCTCCGCGCAGCTCCCACGTCCCCCGCGGACTCGCAGAGCAACCGCGGCTGCCGACTCCACACGCTCCTGCGGCGCGCTGGGCACAGAATAACCTGCAGGCAGGAGGAGCCTGGTAAAACCACACTGGGAGCGCTCGGTGCATGTGAGTCACAAGCGAGTTCTGCAGCTCATCTCGCTATAGAAACAGGCACGAGAAGCCTGACCTGGAAAGAAAGCAGCATTCGCCAGCAAGGCAAATGCAGCAGGAACTACAGGGAGGAGGTGTGTGGAAGGAGCGCGTCTCAGCTCTGCTAAAGCAGATTATTGCCACATCTAGCAGTTAGCACCCACCCAAGTAGTGTGCCATCAATTTAATTCTCCAACAAGACTAACAGAACAGCGCGACAGGATTAGACATGCTCGGTTTTAACCATTCATTTCTCTTTCTCGTGAAATACTATCAGCATACCCTTGGCATCAAAATTACTACCCTTCAGAATATGCAGGGTGCAGTTTTAATTTTACATGCAGCAGTTGTGTCATATGAGGTTATTTATTTTCTAATTTAAAGGGGTAAAACATATTTAATCTGTTTTGAGGAAAGAACAAATTGATTTAGCGAGCAGTTCAAGGCTTTCCCTGGAGACAGTCAGTCAACCACACTCGGCAATCTGGATCTAAGCTTCTCAACTAAAGTCTACACTAAAGTCATTTTAATTGTAGGTCATAAGAAATGCCAAGATATAAAACACCAGGGAACACTAAAAATTAAGCCATCTTCTTTGAGACTAGCATATCTCTTAGATTTCTCATTAAAAGATTGTTCAAAATCTTTATGGAATTACCACCCGAGCACAGTAGCAAAGCAAACTGTTTGGGGCTGCATGTATGCACATTATTTTTGCTGGTGTGGAGAAAAAAAAACTGTTAAGTGAGAAATACTAAGGTTAAGAAACATAAAAGCCAGCATACTTAGGGGTAGGGAAGAATCTTTTCCACTTGTTTCATTAAAGTATCTTTTATTGATGCACAAAAACAGTTTTGTTTCACCTTGGGTAGAAAATGATACAATTCAGTGTGAAAGAAATAAGGACCATGTATAGGGTGACAGAGACATAAAATAGGGGATTACAGATATGAGGAAACAAGATTTTTAAAGAGAACCTGGAAACAAAAAATAAACCTAAACATCTTCAGAATTTTATGCCCAGAGACTTTGATAAGGAAAAAGCTCTTAAACATTTCTCTGTAGTTAAAATACACTTTTTTTTTCCCTTGTGAAAAGTACCATCCCTTATTTTTGTAACTTACTTTTGAGCTGGATCCCTCATTTACTAAAGCCCTTTCATGGGATTAAACTCACAGACTGACGGTTTTCCTCCTGCTCACCTTCCCCAGCTCAGGATGACCAGACAGGTTTCCCCTGCCATCAGCAGAAAGCTGAGCCCTGCCTTCTTGTTCAACTCCATAAAACAGGAAAAGTTAAAAATCAGGTGCAGATTTCAGAACAAAACACACATCCAGAGCTCCTAATAAGATATCTGAAGAAAATGCACATAAGGCATCTCCTCCTCCCTCAGCCTTCCACCTGAAGTAGAGTCGAAAGGTCGGCTATGCGAAACCAGGGGCAGTTTTTTTTTTTTTTTTTTTTTTAAATATGCCTGTCCAATAGCATTTTCTATCTTAAATCATTGAAATTTGACCTTGATCAATATAAAAATTCTCATTCCTGGCACTATCCTCCGGTCACACAATTGGAGATAAAAAGGATATTTCCCCCCTTTCAGCTGAACTGGGATACATCTTACCAGTAAACAGGAATTTGAACGGAAAGCTTTCCAAGGGATATGCTAAAGTCCACAAAAGTGAAAACAAGTTCTTGTTTGTGGAAGAAAAAACTAAATCGTAGCATCCAATTTCACTGCCAGTCAAATCATTAATAAATATCTGTATTACAAACACTAATTTCACTGCATTTAGCTAGCAGGTATGCCAAAACCCACAGATAAATATTTGTATCTCTAAGCGTGAAGCTACACATTTCATGCAAGTCCAAATCCGCCCCGCCGCCTTTTTCCTGACATCCTTAATTTTGGCTCCCCGAAAGCCACAAAGCTCCAGCTCCTCCTTCTCCCGCACTGAGCACGGCGCACGTGTGCGCGCATGCGCCAGTGCCGTGCACAGGGCATAAAGCAGAGGCCGCGGGAGGGAGGGGGAACCAAGGAGGAAAGGCCAGTGCCTGTCCCGCGCATGAATAGCTCTTTTGTTCCAAGGGAGCAAAGGGAAGAAAAGCTGCAACTCCAGGACCTAAGTAGGATGCAAGCAAACCTGACTGTACTGATCCAAGCCTTCTACGCAAGCTAATGTCATAGAAATTAAAGCACCAAAAATGAATGATTGCATGGCTGTGCCTCAGAGTAAGAGAGGGGGAAAAAACAAGGAAAAAGATAAATCGTATCGAGGGATTTGAACCTGGAAGCAGTTTGAGTGAGGTGCTCTTCCTTCCCTGCCGCCTGCCCCGTCTTGCCGCGTGGCAGTGGCCGAGCTGCGCACCGCTCCTCTCATCTACCACACCAGCGGTTATGCAAGTGCTCCCAAACTGGTAGCCCTGGATCTTGGTTTTCGGCTCCGCTGGGAGAGCTCCAGGACAGGATCCAGGGCCTCCCTCGCGCCGAGCCTGCCGGCTGCCCACGCTGCGATCCCGGGCCAGCCGCGGCGCCAGGAGGCTGCCAGGAGCACAGGACGTTGCACAATCCCGGCACCGCGCGGACAGCTGAGCTGAAGAGACAGCCCTTTCAAAACAAGCTCCAGTTTGCCTCGGGATTGTCTACGTTTTACTGCAGGCTGTCCTTAAACTCTGCTACCCATGGCTTTTGTAAACCTCAGATTAATTTCCCGTGACATTCAAGAGTGGGGGGAGCAGAGAGGGGAAGACCAAACAAAACCCCAGCCCCACCTCACCATTTCTTGTATCTGCATAAGCACCCCCTCAGTTAAACGTGTCCTCAAGAAGCCTCCTCCAGCCTCAAATGCTGAGAGCCTCTCAGCCACGTTCATCGCAGCAGCCCCGCAAACAGGCTCCTGCGCGGCCGAGCCTAGCGCGGACGGGGCGCTCAGGGGAGCGAGGCGCAAAGGGCCCTGCTGGCGGCTCCTCCGCGCCGGCCAGGCACATGAGCAGGATGCAGCGCAGCTGCCCGCTCCCTGAATGGGCATCACGGGACTTGGCTATGAACTCCCCCTCCCCGAGAACATGCCCCACGCCAGCCTGCCCGCCAGCCTGCAAAACACACACACGCACAGTGGAGGGAGAGGGGACGCAGAAAAGGAAAGGGGGGGAAAGGGAAAGAGATACCCAAGCATTTAATATTTACATAAGAATGAAATGTTTCATTAATTACACACAGAATCAATTTGCAGCTATTTTCCTCGAATTTCTCAGTCAAACCCACAGATTTGAAGCACTTTGAACTGTGCTGCACCAGTAATTGCAGATGAATATTTTAAATCAGACTTGAATCACTGTACTGCATACACCAAATGAACTAATAAGTTGCTCATGTGTGGACTACTAATGTATTTTCTTTCTTTCCTAGACAGATGGAGTGCAGTCTAAAATCAGTTGAATTGGCTACCAGGAATCTTCCTAAGGGCTTAAAAAATCCTTAGTTCTGCTGTTTTATTAAAAATATTACTCAGCAGCCTGTGAGTATTAAAAATGAGCCAAGCAGATGTAGAAAAGCCCAAACAAATTTACAGAGATATATGACTGAAAAGTTCACTTCACACGACCACAGCAACCTTCAGAGAGGGACAAGGAATAGCGCACTGCGAAATGCTATCACGGGCATTTCTGAAAGATGGCCATCGTTGCCATCTATAGTGTATTTATCACAACACTTTCATTTACAGTCGCTCATTTTAAATCATATATAGTGGCATATCAGTCTGGTAATCTGACAGATGTATTCTAGTTTACAGAAGCATCTGTTAAGTCATCATGAGATCAGAATAGTTAATTGCACTTTGGAGATGCTTTCAGGGATTAAAAGTTCCCATATTTCAAACAAATTTTAAGAGTCCCCACAGAGCAAACTCATTTTTCATATATAGAATTAACATATACGTCTACACTCCAGGAAAATCAGCGCATGAAATGTAACGGGTAAGATCCCCAAGGGATTCTCTGTTTGCCTCCTATACATCCTGCCTCAACTGTGCCCAGCAACATGGAACTGGGCACATGGACAGAACTAGGGTCACACAGTTCTGAAATACAAAATAACACATAGCCTCTACCAGCTGGACAAAAAACAAACAACACACACACACACAAAAAAACTCCTTCAATCAAGAACTTCCAGAAATGCATAGCAGGCAAATGCCGTTAGGTAATATCTGCTGTCTCTTTTTCATGAAATGTTTATATTTCGGAAGGTTATATTACTATTTAACTTATTACTGTTTCAGAAGGCTTTATTAAGCCCCTGCAAGAGAAAGGGGTGGTGCAGATCGTGTGTTTCACTGTTACGAGAGGTGCAGCCGCGTTTGCCGGTCCGTCACCTGCCCAGGTTCCCAGACACTGCCCAGACACTGGGCTGTTATTTTTTTTCCTTCTTAATTTGCTCTGAAAGATCAGAAGTTAAGGATTAAACAGGAGGTTAAACACGTCTTGAGCCACATGAAAGCATCCCCCATCTGAGGCTGTACCAATTGCTTCCTGTATGCAGCTAAGGGCCGGAGACGGGTCATCTCCATGCGTACACCAAAACATCGAAATAGCTCAATTTAAAAGATCAAGAAAAGAAGCTGAGGAAAACTTCTATGAGCTTTCAACCTGACACCTGGAAACTTCTGGCCTCCATAGCAATTGCAGGATTGAACACAAACACACACATCCTCTCGGAAAAAAAGGGCCCGCCCATAAACTCTGGGTCAGCACCAGTTAGCAGAGGGCGTTTTGTTTGACCGCGGCTTTCCTGGAGGACAGGAAAGGCTCAGCTACCGCTTCCCAGGCACAAATCCGAGCGTTCTGCAGCCTACAAACCACAGGGGTCCCGTGATTCTTCTAAATCAATCAAGAGGTGATTTCACTCAAGAAGCCATCATGAAGCTAACACGCTACTGCCTCACCAAAAACACAGCATAGAGCTACAGGCAAGACACCGTCACCTCATCTGGTCCTTCCTTCCCTATAAATCCTGACCTGACAACACATCTCAGGTGGACCATTATTCTTTAGTGCCGAGAGAAATCAAACCTAAAGTGAGAGCGTAAAAGTCAAGACAAGCCCTGCAATCACGACCAAGCTTTAAAAGGGTCCTTTACAGTTTTCAAGTTTCAGCGTATTCCCTTGCTACTAAACCCAACCGAGACTGCTGTCTCAGTTGCATTAAATTATTAGCTAATTAGCCCCGAGTAAGGACAGCAGCGCGTTGATGCTGGCAAGCTGTGAAAAGAACACTTCAGCGAAGACGATCAATAGCATTTTTGTCTGGCTTACAATAGGAAAACTGCTGGCCCAGGTTATGAGTTGGAGCCATTTTTCATTTGGCAGACAAGACAGCACCAGCGACAGATCGATGCAGGAGCTTCACGACAGGCTGCTGCTCCTGCGGGCAGCGCGATCACCCACAGGCCCCACTGCCCGCACGGGAGCAGCGCGTCCCTCACCCCCAAACTCTCCCACCGCTCCTAACACTCGGCAACTCCTGCATAAAAGGGAAAGTCAGAAACAGAGCACAGAGCACAACAGGAACACTAGTTGTCCTCTAGGAGTGGAGGGAATATTTTCTCTCCAAAATTCATTACTCACAGTAGCAGACTTCTGTGCTATTTGGGAGACCGCGCTAATGCTGTAACGTTGGCATCACATAATTTATCCTTCACACTGAGAACAAGTTGGGGAACCAGTTCTTTTTTGATGCACTCTGGGATATCCAAAACAACCAAAGAGCCTATTTTTTAACATAAAAAAAAAAAGTGCATTTAAATAATTAGATGGGTCACTATCATTACCAGCAGTAATTTGAGAAAATACATTCACAAGTGAGGGGTTATTTTTCCCCCTATGTAAATCTACTTTCTGTAGCATTTGCATGTCTCTATTTTACAGCAATATTAGTATTTCAAATAGTTCTTTACTATTTTTTACATTTCAGAGCCTGTTTTGTGTTAATTACTAGAGAAATATCTGCTTAAGTGGCAAATAAATTTTACACAAACGGTTTAGGGGCTTTCATCGCTACTTTACAGCTGCTGCAAGTGATGGAGCTGTCGGCAGAGAGGACACACTTGTATTTTTTTTTCTCTTTGTAGCTGAACACCCTATTGGATCTAAAACCCATTGGGATATTTCCTTCTCTGCAAGGCTCTCCCTCCTTTAATTCTTGCCCTTAGTTTTCTCCTTCCCCAGCAAGGTTTGTTCTGCTGCAGCCTTCATGCCCAGCTGCTCTCTGCACATTCCCGCTCTCACCCGTCTTTAATAAACACCCTGGGTTTTCTGTACCCAGTTTCAGTGCAGCAGGACATTAGCTATCCTTACTGGTATTCCACTATTGAACTTTAGGAGGAGATGGCCTTTCCCTGCGGACAGCAAAGCGCAAGCAGCTTCACAGGGCGCAGCATTGCAGCTCCCGAGCGTGAGACCCTGTTGGGGACTGCTCACATTTCCATCAGGAGAAGTTGCACCTAAAAGGGTGAAGAACTTGTAGAAAGAAAGAACTTCTTCTTCACTTCTACATGGTCCATAGAGTGCCATAATTGAACCTGACTCCATGATGGTGACCAGAAGGCAAGATATAATAAATGCATATATTACCCATAACCCAGCGAGACTGAAATTGTGCCTTGGTCGTCCCACCAGAGCCAATGCTCGGAGTGTAATAAAGTGAGGGTATTCTAATCACAGAGCTCCTAATGCCCTTTAATCAAGTGTGGGGCTGCAGCACGGCGAGTTGTGCACCGGAGACAAAACCACACGAGGAGCGCAAGGCTGCGCACGAGGAGAGGCGCACACCTTCTCTGGGGAAAATAGCAACTTGCTACATAACCAGGCTGGTTTGCAAGGGCTTCTTCAAGACAGTTTGCACACTAGGTAGTTTCCCATCATGAAAATAAGTTATTTCATAAACTGCTAATGAAATGTGACCACAAGAGCGTCTTTTGATTTACACAAATATAAAATCTCAGGTTTGAGTTCTCAGTTTGTCAATTGTTTTTCCTTATAGTTTTATTGGTAGAATTACACATCAACAATATTTTAATTATATTTCTATTACTGTTTATTATTTGCAAAGTGCTTTATAGTAATTAAACACATCCCATGACACCTCTAGAAGTCTCATAGTGAGGCAGACTTCTCACTATGGCCTTCTCTATCAAAAAAGTAGCACAAAAAGGGTCCAGCAAATCAGAAGTAAAACTGAGGACTTCTCCTTTGTCAGGCCATCGTCCCAGAGGCTTCAGCATATCTGGCACATCAGGAATGAGATGTTTCTTATGAACAAGATCAAAGGGACAAGAGCTCCTTTCCTTCCCTCAAAACCAGATCGGGAATTCCTCTGATCCTCCCCATGAAACAGGGAAACACACACTTAAAAGTCATAATCAAAAAGCAAAATACAAAAGCCACCCTTGCAAACGAGGGAAACCAGACATGCAGCCACATATTTCAGATCAGTCCCTGATCAAGTTGGAAGAGCTGCTCCTGGAAACCCACCTGCACTGCTACATGGCAGGAGAGGCAGCACGAGGTGTTAAAAGGCCCCTAAGGACAACAGCAGGGAAAGTGCACGGAGACCTGCCCTGGGGAACTCTTACTGTAACCCCAGCACAGCATTCTTGGGGGAACATGAAAAGTTATTCCCATTTTATATATGAATAAAGTGTACACACGTGATACAGAGCTTGCCTGACACAAGGTAACATGACCACTTATTTTAAGAAAACTAGATTTTCTTCATTAAATGTTATTGCACAATTTAATTATTTGACCCAGATGCAGCTAAAACTCCTATAGCCCTCATCTTCATTGTGATCTGGGATCCTAGTTTGCATTTATACACTATAATACATAAAGAGTAATAAATAGATATACATAATAATGTCATTAATATATATGCAAGTTACAAGATAGATCTAACCTAAGACACAAGTAACATCAAGCAAATGAAAGCAGGAAAATAATGATGCAGCACAGGGCTTCAGACAAAGTTACTTTAAAAAAATTGTTACACATGCAATAGCATATTCTCAATTAAGTGCAAATCAAGAAATAAAAAGGTCTAAGTTAAAGCACAGTCTTTTTTAACACCTATAAAAGTTGTGACAAAGACTCCCATTAACTTTAGACGCATTGGGTCAAATCCAAATCACTCCATCAAGCAAGGTTCATGAGCCGTTCGGCTTGTTTTATTATGATAGTCACACAGCTAGCCACCCCCAAAATACCAAGAACTGACCTTCTGTATACCTGGATAGTCTTTATAGACAACAGCTTGACACTATGTTGACACACACACAAAGAGGAATTTGCAAACTAGAAGTGAGTTTTGCCATAACCTATGGAGTATCATATCAGTCAAACTTTGTCATCCCCGGAGAAGCACTGGAGTGAGCAGCTACTTCTCTTATTTTCAGACTTTTACAGAATACTTTCTTCCTGCCCTGCACTTCAGGCTCAAGACCCTTTTCGTAAATGCATACAAAGAAAGGGAGAAAGACACAAAGATCAAATGTTTCTAGCACTTATTCCTGAAGAATTTATTAATGTAAGAATTTGTACTGATTTTGTTTATTCATCTACACATTAAAAAAATACTTGAGGGTTTAAATTATATGGGAATGAGCATCCCCAAACTTACTCCAATATCCGCCTCCAATATAGGCAGAAAGGAGTGAGATGTTTTTTGTTTAGGAAAGATTTAGGAAAACTCTTTCCCCTTAACCGCACTCTAAAAATAAAGTGGAGGAAGACTTACTATGCATAAGACAAATATAAAGTACACCAAACAAATGGCAGGATAAACAGTTTAATCCTCGCTCAACAGATAAAGACTATAAATCACAGCTTTCATATGGATGAAATATGGGTCTCCTCTTTATTAGTGGAGACAAGTGTTTGCCACCTCAGTCCCTAATATGCTGCACTTCTATAACTACGGGGTACATTTCCAGGTCAATCTGTGGCAGATTTAGACAGCCAATGCTAATCCCTGTGCAAAACTTAAGCAATGCGAGCCATGTTGAAGTCCTGCAGATCACTGTAGCCACAAGCAGTTGCTCCCAAAGAGGACACAGTGGAGATCAAAACTGTGGTGTTCTGATATCCTTGGGGTTTCGTCCTTCCAGCACCAACTGACGGGTTGCTCAAGAGAAGTGGTACTGGCAGGACCAAGCAACAGTAAGGACAAAAATGCACTCCAAATGCTTCATGGAAGCAGAAATTTTTAAGGAGCTCTCCACCTCCAGTGCTTCCGAGGGACGGCACTGGAAGCTGCTCGGATCCTGCCATTTCACTCGCTTCCACTAACATCCCGCGGGACCAGCTGCAAACGGCACTCACCGCGTACTCACAAAGATCCGAGCGCCTCAGTTCTGAGGAAACCCTGCCCTTGATAAAAGGCAATACAAACTGACCAACTCAAAAGCCAAATCTCAAACTGCAGTCGTCATTCTTGTACTCTCATTTGTATTGTAAAATGTATTTAATTCTTTCTATAAAATATTTACATAGCCCTTTATTTACACCACAACTCTTTGCTAATGCCTCAAAGTGAAAGCCAAATATAGTTGATGTGGACTTCAAATTACTTAACATTCCATTAAAATAAGTGAATATTATTCACTTAAACACATTGCTCCCCACCTCTTCATTTATTTTATTCCAGTCATCCTGACTTTCCCCAAGGTAAATTACTAAAATAATCACCTTATTGTGATTATTATTATTACCTTTAGCGACAGTGACCCTCAGAAAGTGATAACATTTGGATCCAACTTGACTACATTAGTCCTAATAGATTCTAATGGAAACACAAGTCGTCCTTTCTTACCGCTCATTCTCATTGATTTTGTGAGTCTCCCTAACCTAACTACTTAAGGTGCTCTAAAGCACACTCCGAGTAGAAGCAAGAAGGAAGCTGTACCAACTTTCAGCTACACCTTTTATCTTGCCCACCAAGTGAATTTTGGATAAAATAAGGAGGGAGCCGTGATCAGCTGGATGGAAGGAGTAGCCCCACTCTGATGCTTGTGTGAGCAAATCCCGGGAGCTCCCAAGCTAAGCAAGACAGAAGAGACAGGACATTTCCGCAAGTCTACACAAGAAAATAAATAGAATTATCATCAACATTGTCTTATTTCTCGTTGGTGCTGTGGACGCATCAAGTCGCTGGGAAGCATGCAAGCAGAGCGAGTCCTGAAAGAGCTGCGCGCTGGTGGCAAGCTCTGCCCTGCAGATCCCTGCCTCGTGCCGCCTTTAGAAAGCTGAGGTCCGGACACAGGCCAGGAGAGCGGCGCACGAAGGAGCCAGATCGGCTCTCCCAGGCTGGGCTGTGATGGCTCAGCAGCCAGCTGCTCCGCACAGCGGGACCCCTGCCCTGCCGGCACCGCAGTCGCTTCCCCGCTGCCGGGCGGCTGCTAATCCCGTCACACGGACGCCCACCCCCACGGCACACACACTCACACACACACACACACACACACACACACTAACAGAGGGCGAGGGAGGCGGCGGGAGCCACGTGCCACCCAGGCAGCAGCCAATGGCCGGATGCGCCCGTGCGCTTGGCACCTTGGGGAGAGGTCCCCTCGGCTGGGCCAAGAGAGGCCAAGGCACCGCCCAAAGCCCCAGCGTGTTACTGTGAGACACAGAGTCCCAGCGCTTAGGACACAGAGGCTGACTTTGGTCCCAGGCCACTGTGCCATACGATCTATCTGGGATACATCCTTCTAAAGGGGTCAAAGTGAAGGCAGACCTTTAGGACTTCCAGAACAGAAAGAAAGCTCCCTACTTCCTAAAACGATTGTAACTATTATTTGCTTTCTGCACCATCCAAAAATCACCGAGGCAGCTGCTGTCGAGGGAGACACAGGCCCCTGCAGAGGCCTGAGGTAAGAAACCTGCAGACAGGACACACACGACGCCCCATACACAGGAAATAAGGCAGTAAGGCAACAGCACCACACAGCTTTCCATCTTTTGGTACTAGGCTATGTATGCTATGCTCAAATGCCAGAGCAAAGCTAAAATGAACTGGGTAGAGCCTCAGCACTAGGACACCAGCCTTCGGCAGCGAGCTAAGAGCGTAGGCACTGCTTCAGAGCACAAGTCCCTCCTGAGGCTACAGGCCGGTCGGAGGGAACCACGTGCTAAGGGGTGGCGAGTCCAACAGCCCTGCTCTCTAAAGCCGGCCCTACCCGCTACCTGTAGGTCAAGGCCTGCGCGCATTAAGTGCAGGAGGAGAAAGAGCTCATCGCACAGCACCGTGGTTTTTCAAAGCCCTGGGAGGACACTGTCAGGAAGCAGAATGCTCCCAGCGCTCTGCGCACCCATCAGGTAGCGGGCAAACATCCTCACGGGTTAGAGAATACGGTTAAACAGTCACCTTAACAACAACAACAACCCAACCAACCATCAGACTTTTAAGAGGATCATAAAACAGCATTATTTGTGTTCTTTAAACAAGATGTACTTTAAACGACACTTCCCAGCTTTCCTCAGGAATCGGCACTGCTAGAAATTTTCAGGAATGGAAAATGATTTTATCCATTTATTTTAAGCAATCATCTGACTTGAGAAGCCAGGGTTTTAAATAAAACCATCATCCCGAGGATAAGAGCGAGGCTGGAAAGCTGATCCCACCGTTATTTTACAGCCCACTGCTACTTCTCAGTCCCTTTTCGATGTCCATCAAAACGGGAGTTATTCAGCTTACAGCCGGCACTGAAGTTGCTTGCCATTGGCAGGAAACATTTACAAAGCCACTCTGTATCACAGATGGATGTTTTACAGGTCCACAGACAAACATCAACGTAGCAGAGAGCCAGATAAACGTTCCCCTCCCACATAAGCTTTATACTACTCTGAACTTCCCTGTCCTTCGGCTTTGATCAGTATTAACACTGCTCTGTAACCAGAGATCTCAATGCTCTTTCAACTCAGTCTTGAAGGGAATCCTCTCTAGCCACTTTAGACCAGGGTGTAAGGAGAAAGGAGGAGAGGTTTGGGGTCAAAAACTAAACCTGCTTGGTGTGAATCCAGACCTTGCATCAGCTAGACCTTCCTTTGGGTCAATGGCTGGACCAGAGCAGAACATTCCCGTTTCTCAGCACAATTTGGTGCCTGTTCGTCTCGTGCCTCCCTGAGAAAGCAGCGCTTGTTGGTTGCCTATTTTTAGGCTGAAGGACACACTAAAGTGTTATAGATGGTACCGCACATTGGCCTCTCTCCTGCTTTACGACCCTAGCAAGATTCACTTATGTTATTTTTACTTAAACTAAATTTACTACACCTCTATGTCAAGAAAATATGGCTTTCTTCACCTTTGGAAGTACATATCGGATAAAATATACCTTGAGCGACCGAACTTAGAAGGCATTAATTACGCAGCACTGTACATCCCCAAACCAACATTAGAATAAAGAAGAAGTATTTTGGACAATCAATCCAGCTTGTTTACTCACCAACCTGGTTAACAGCCAGAAGATAGCAATTTGAAGAGGATTTATAGATTAATTCAAAAAATGAAAAGCCATTTTCCAGCATTTCCAATTCACCAACTCCTTTCTAGTCAAAAGGAACGAAGAGAGATTTTATCCAGCCTTCTGGTACAGGGTTTTACAGTCAAAACACACTCCCCAGGGTAAATCGACTCGCTTATTGACACCACCTTTCATGTTTCCGTGTGCACAACTTGCCTACCAGTTTTTCATGATTATGTAAACAGTTATTAATACCATGTGGTTTCTACTAGCAGGAGAAAGTCCTGGATAAAATTGCTCACCAAATGACCTTTACAGTTTTCCTTTGGCACGATTAAGCAAGAAAGCCCTGTAATGATCATATTTGCTTTTTAAGTGAGATTATTTCAAAAGGGAGGAGTGACCCATGAAAAATTTTTAAAGCAATAAAGCTGGATTTGCGCAAGCAAGGAAGAAACTCAATAGACAAATCAGAATGACCTCCAAACTCTCAAAGTGTATAAATGAAACCAGAAATGAAAACAGCAGCAGTTCTCTAGACTGACTTCACTCCCACCAACACTCTCGTTCAGCAGTTCTGCCATCTAAGACACAGTACAACAGGGTCATGTTGGCATTATACAGTGCTGCTAAACATAAGAAGTGTTATAAGCTTGTTGCAGATAAAAGTAATGCATACTATAGATAATTATAAACCTACCAGTACCAGCTAGGAAAATATAGTATTTTCCATCTTAATTTCCCACCAGAATATACTTTCCCTTCCTCTTTTTGTATTTAAGTGAAAAAAAGAATCTGACTTTTCATCAAAAGACTATAAAGGAGAAATCCTCAGACTTGACTCTGCTTACTTTCCAGCAAGCAGAACTATTTGGGGCCAAAAAATGATTTAAAAAAAAAAAAAAAAGCGAGAAAAGCAGGCCCTCCGTGCAGGTAACCTGTCACATCCTCTGGCAAGCTGCCACTTTCAGCACGGGGTGCCCTGCGCTATGGGAACCCTGGGTCCTGGCTGCAGCAGCTCAGTCGGGAAGGGCCCAGAGGGGCTTCCCGCCGTAGGGAACTTGTGGGAGGAAGAGCTGGGCAGCTGCACGCACCCATCCCGCACTGCAGCGCCCAGGACTGTGCGGGGAGCTCCTGGATGAAAGCTGCTTTCCTTCTCCCCCTGGCCTCCAGCAGTCGCTCCCGCACCCACAGAAGCAGCTGGGAGCTTCCCATGCGAACGGGTCATAAACGTCGCCTTTCTCTCACCAGTGCCGGGTGACCCACTTCTCCACCTCGCGCCTGCTGCAGCAGTAGTTAAATGTCGGGAGTTTATCAGTATCTAACTGAAATGCAAAGGAAAGGGGTGTGCGTATTAGCGCAGACAGGAAAAGGTAGAATTTATGACACATAAAAGGCACTGCTTATTCAGATGAAATTTATTATAGCCCATTGGAGTTAAAATATCACGTACCTATGAGATCTTAGTGCAAACATAATCCAGAAGGGAGTGGGAAGAAAGCAGAGCTAGCAGAGTGCTTTTACAGGAATAAAAACATGATCCTGGAGCCTGGCAGGCAAAGTCATAACTAGCTTCATGTTTGTGTGTGTGATCTGTACTGGCATGGGTGTAAAAACAAAGATCCCTACGGCCCTGAAAATTAATGGGAGGAAGTGAATTGTGGAAACAAACCGACAAAGGAAGATGTACCGAAGGCCCTGAGCCTACTCACGATGGCACACGGTGGGCTAGAAGCGCCGTGAATCCCCGCAGTCGCCGCCGTGGCCCTGCGCATGCAGACACCGTGGCCACGGGACACAGCCAAACCCCGTGGGAGCTCCAAAAGCTCCCACCATGCGCTGGGGGGAACAGCGGCTCCACAGAAGGGACATTTGCAACCTTCAAACGTTTGCTCTGCCAATAAGAAACAGCACTGCTGAGCATTTACTACCGAGGACAAACCACACTGCAGTACTTCAGGAGAGCCCAACAGACCCCTTTTGGATCAAAGAATAGGGAAATGGCCAAAGGGAAGGAAGGAAGGAAGGAAGGAAGGATGGAGTGGGAGCTGCTGGAGCATCAGCTGCTCGGGCGCCCCGTGCTCGGTGATGCCCCGTGTGTGGCCAGGAGCCGTCACCGTCCTCACAGCGATGCCAGAGTGCTCTCCATGGAAGGGCTCCCTTGGGATTCACCACAGCACTGCTGCGCATTGCTTTAGAGAAAAGTCTTCCTTTATTTTTTCTCTTTATGGAGAAAATAATTAATCCATAAAAGGTTGTACTAATGTTAAAAGCTTGGAGATAGACAAAGCAGCCCGCCCATCCATCCGCTCCTGCAGGACACAGGACAGATGATCAAGGACAGACACAGATTTACCTCTCATTTCCTTTGGTTTGGACTAGGCAAAAGATTTTTCAGAAAATCCTTATGAAAGGAAACACAGAATAAATCTGATTTTCCTCCCTTTATAAACCTTACGCTTCGTTAAAATTGTGAGCTGTCCTTAAGAGCATTGCCACTGAAACAAGGAAATACACATCATTCCGCAAACAGTAGGTCTGCAATAAATTAGTAATATATGAAATGGGTTTAAGACTATACAAAAAACCTTTTGGAGATGCATTTCAGATCATCAGACACAAAGTCTGTCTTTGGCAAGACTGTCATTTCCCCATGCACACACACGTTCCCAAGTAGAGGTAGGCACTGCTGCTGCCCAACGGAGAGGACCGTGATAGCGGGAAGAAGCTGGAAAGTCTTGATGTGAACGTACTACAAAGAGTGCAGTGCTGGGAGCTGAAGAGGTAATAACTGGTGCTGAAACTTACGTTAAAAACCGCCTAAAATGTGTCTGCTCTCCTTCAAATGATTGTTTTGTGAAAAGTAAACATGGGCGTCCTCTACTAAAAAGGATCTGCATTTTGGAAAATAATGAAACTTCAGCTAAGTGTCATGTAACGGTTAAAGTAAAAGGAAGACACACAAGGAAGACAAGATAGAGGTTTGCTAATTCAGATAATACCCGTCATAGCTGCTCTGAATTTTCATGCTAAATATATTTTCACCATAAGTTTCATTGCAAGTTTTTGTTTGTTTTTTAAATCTCCTAGACTTCTTTGTTTATATACAAACACCACCTTCTGTTTTGTTTTTTTCCTCCCTCTGATTTAGACTAATTTTTAGCCCTTTCATTTGCAGACACTGCCTAGAATAGGTGGCCACTTTAAGCCTCGAGAGCCAGGGAAGAAGATGCATTTTCAGGACGCCTCTCCCTGCCACAGCCCGCAGCCCGACTGGCCGCACGCGAGCCCCAGCTGCTCCCTGCCTGCGGACAGGGCAGAACAGCACGATGGAGCCAACAGCATCGCGCTCTTTCCAAACACCCACAAAGAGGAAGGCGTCGGGCTCCCGCACAGCAGCTCTGGCTCTGCAGGGAAACCAGCACTTCGTTACCCAACTCCTACATTGAAGCATCCATTTTTTAGACTCTGGCTCGAACAAGGCAGCGCCCTAGACAAGCCAAGCAGCCCACAAACCTGTGAAAACGAGATCCTATGGTTTGTGCTAACGAGACAGAAATAGCAGCATGATCAAGACCCGGTACATGACATGACACGTGCAGCTGTCTAAATAGCCCTGCTGCTGGTGTCACCGCACACTGATGGCACTCGCTCCGCCTGCCCTTGGCCCCCCGCTTCACACACGAGCTTAGAAACGCGGGCACCTCCAGCTCCACCTAGACTGACCAAACACACACTCGAAGAAGCAACATAGCCACAGCGCTAGTTCAGATTTCACTCTGTTTGGAAAGCAGTCAAGAAAGCTCGAGTTGTGCAGCAAGAACCCAAGTGTTCCTTACTTTTGGAGTTCAAGAAAAAAAAAAAAAAAAAGAAAAAAAGAGGTGGCAAGTTTTAGTCTCCTGTTATCCTTACAAAGGCATTTTTCACATGAAAAATCCATGTACGAAAGAAAAAGCATTTACGCTTCCTATACAGTACAAACAGTGTTCTGAACACAAGAGCAGAGATGCCGGCTCCCCATGTGAAGATGTTTTACCATAGGTACGCACTGCCTGGCAATGCAGCTGTGTGCGTTTGTTTTTAACATCTGGATTAGGCCAGAACGATTTGAGGCAGGTGAACCTGAACCGCAGTCCTCACCACTGGCTCACCAGCCCCCAGGGGTGTCCCCGTACCGTGCGACTCCCGGTTTTCCAAACATCTACTGGATGCTGGCAAAACCCAAGTGAAACCTTTACAGAACTATTCGGGAGCATCCAGACTTTATAAAATCTGGATGCCATTACAAACTCAGATCTAGTCTTCAGCTCTAGACACCGAATTAGACAATTTTGGCTAGACAGGAGCTTGCAGCCTGCCTGTTCCATCTCACACGCGTCCGTCCGCGTCAGAGCTGGGGACTGTCCTCGCACCTGGGAAGCACCGATGGGCCAGGGTGGAGAAGGGCAAGTCTGCGGGAAGCGCTAAACATCTGCGCAAATTAATGAGTTCAATTTAATTACCTCCCAGCAGAAGGATTAAACAGGGTGCAACTGGTGATGCGAAATCGTCCTAATGGGCTCCACGATCTGAAGCTACTGCTCATCAAATTGAATTGATTTTTAAACAGGGGAAATTCAAGCATCTCCCATGAGGTACTAACACAATTCCCATCCCAATCAAAAGCTTTGTAATAGTTACATATAAAATGCGATTTTTGAGGAGGGAAGAGTTGATTATTTCTTCCCTCTTCGTTCCTATAGAGGACGTAGCAAATTAAGAGTATTATCAGGACAGTGCTGAACACTAGCACTAACTGAAGATGAGCAGTGTGGAATACGAATAGTATTTTCCAAGTACCTAAAAATGACTTTATAGTTAAAAAAAAAAAAAAAAAAAAAAAACCTAAATATCTTCACTGCCCAAAATGGCAGAAAGGTTAGGCTATTGTTTAATTTCTTATAATCTCCAGAAATAAATTTGCGAGTACACAAATGATGTGAGTAATTTAAATTAAGATGGCAATTAATTAATTTGTATGTGACAGTACATTCCCAAAGCAAAGACTTCAAATTTTGTTACCCAGTGTCCTGCACAAGCTACCATAAATGTACCTGAACGCAGAATGTGCCAAGAATTCTGCAAAAAGTTTCTACACGTGGCCAGGAGCAGAAGGGCAAAACTTGCTATGGAGTCCAGAGAAGTCCTGACTTATGCAAACAAACAACTGTCTTTTAACAAATAAAGAGTGTACTGTACAGAAACAATCTCTACCATTTCAAAAGCATATGGGGGAATTTCTACAAAAAACAGACAAAGCATCACACCCCTTCCTTTTGCATCACACAATTACTTTTCACCATTACCCCTGAAAACAGTCCAGGTAACTCAACTTCAATGACTCCCCATTCACTTAATCCGAAAAAAAACACTGAAAAATAGCTCTGTAGCTGAGGTGCAACCCGACAAGCTCTATCTCTTATGTAATTAATGAGCTGAGAATTTGCCAAAGGTAGGTCCATTTATGCACTCAGTGGGCAAGCAAACCTTTGTCCGGACAGTTGGTATCTACGCAAGGAAGGCACTGACTGGATGGCCATCAGGTGCTAAACGGCACCTGGAAGGCAAGCAGGGACAGAGCCGGAGCGCCCGGAGAGGGAGGCAGCACCGTGCCCGCCTGTCCTCACAGGCACCTCTGGCTCCTCAGTTCTACGTCTGCTAATCAATACCAGCACAATAAAGCATTTCCAGTATTGGTTTTGTGGGATTCTTCTTCATTAAATCATAGTTGCGTGAAAGGAAATCAAACTCACACAGCTTTAGAGGGAGGCTCTACTCCAGGTGACAACAAAGGCAAAGAACAGGAGGGGAAAAAAGGCAGAAAAAACCACCCTGTGCAATGTTAAATACCTAACAGGAGATGACAAATCAGATGGGAATTACTGTGGTAAAAACATAATTAAAAACCTGATTGAAGTTAAACAGAATTTACATAACACTGCAAATTAACTTTACGCTGAAAGTATTCACTGAGAAAGCAATAAAAAGGCATTTCATTAGTAATCTATATTTAAACAATATGTACAATAGAGTTGTTTAATGAGAAACGTAGGGTTTTTAATAACAGCCGTTCCCAATGGCTGCCAAGAGACACTGCTATCACTGAGATTTCTGCATATAAACAAACAATCTTTGGCAATACCACTTCTGGATTGTAGCCACGAGACCAAGCACAGGTTGTTGCTGTATAGACTGTTGTTATAAATTAACCACCTCTGAAACAGAAGAGCAAAGTCCTATATTAAATATTTAGCATGAGCATTCTGACTTTGCAGGAAGGAATAGCCCAACTTCAGCAGAACCAGAATTTCACCCATTACTCTTAACCTTTAAGAAACTCTCCTCTGTTACTGACATTTCATTCTAATCTCTTTAGGGACACAGACTTTGCCAAAGCCAGAGAATCACATGGCAGTCATTAACAAAGTCCCATAACACAGTACTACTGGTAAAAAATAATAATGGAAAATAGCAATAACTGCACCAATATAAACTACTGGAATGCCTATCATTCATCATCAAGTGCAAAAGCTAAACGAGCACGTAAGAAATGGTCTATTACAACCCCAGGGAGGAAAATTCCTCCAAAACATGACGCAGAGCATAGGCTTCCTTTATCCTAAGCGTCAGATGAAGCTCAGCAAGATTCTACTCTTCCTTATAGCAAAGCAATATGTCTTTGCCCTCCACCTCCCCTGCTTTTTTAAGGCACAGCTCCTTCACAAATTCTGTTGAAAATCTGCCAGGCTTGTAGCAACAGTCCTACTTGGTCACCTTTTATAAACAATCCATTAGCCTCCTCCGGTCAGCCAACTACAACCTTAAAGTCACATAATGAAACCAATGGGATAGTTTACCTTGGTATTATTTCCTTACTTTTATTTCCGAAGCAAGGGTGAAGGCCATAATTTTAAAACCAATTAGGATGCCTCAAGATGCAATCATTCACTGGAGTTTTCAACCGCAAAGAGGTTTTCAACACTCGCATGGCAGCCCTGTGCCACTCTCCACCTGCTCCTATTGAGAACTATTTTAGAAAGTCAAGCCCAAGCAACAGCCATTAGGCATCACTAACAACACACAAGTACGGCTGCAGTCAAGGCAGGCAAGCACAGATCCCGACTGCACCGTCTTTGCCTCCTCCTTCCTGCTGACAAGGGCTTGCTCAGGCCATCAAGAGCTCAGGAAACTACAGCAAACTCCTGGTGGATCCTAGGGCAGAGCTTCTCCCAGGACACACCAGCAGCTGTGCTGGCAAGGGGGGTGGAAAACCAGTTGCATACCACCTCATGTGGCTGTCAGGTACTCTCTATGAATGCTGAGCAACATCTACTTGCTCTGAAGAAACACAAACTTGTGCTAATGTTACCAGCAACACAGTTGTAAAGGAGCTGGATGAACATCACCTCAAGCATTCTGAAAGCAAAAGGAAGGCAGCTTTTCTCAACAGGAATGGCAAGCTAACAGTCCATCATGCGCATTATGGTTGGGTTACCCCGATATTCAGATTCACAACCCTTCAACATACAGCAAAATAACCTCTGAATTGACACAAATGTTCAATATACAAACTGAAGAAGAGGGACTAAAAAAGCTGTCTTGTGGAGGGTATCAGATTTAACCCTTAAAAGATATCTATCAACTAGCATTAAGGTTTTCTCCTCACAGGAGGCCATCTGTTGAAGGGAAGTGATTTAATTCTATAGTTTCTCTGTGAGAAAAATGCTTCCATTATAAATGAATCAATAAGCATGCCAGAGTGGGAGGAGTTGTTGTACCAAGATAATGATGATGATGGCAGTCAGACTGACGTGAAGGAGAATTACTTTCAAGCAATATCAGCAATCCATTTTCTCCTTTCTTTCCTCTTGTAGCTGAAACAAGATGGACTTACTTAGGTAGGCTGCAAGAAGTGAATCTAGCACACTCAGGATATTTGCTTTGATTAATGTAGTTCTTCTCTAATAACTCTGGGCTTCGCTCAGCTGACTACCGAGTAGATAATTTATGCACTTAATCCCAAGGACAGGTCAGAAGTCTGCTCTGAGGAGGAGTGACACGGACTAAGAAGGCAGCTCGTCTTTGTCCCAGCCGTACACAGAGAAATGTATGTTTCCTACTGACTTCACATTTCACCAGGTGAACGCAAGAAACACCAAAATATGACTGCGGGCTCTTTCAAGTGGCCCTTTTCCTCAGCAGTTCAGCATCTTTCTCATTGCACAGTAAATTCTGTTTGGTAGTTGAGAAAAAAAGATAAAACTGGTTGATCTCTGAAACAACTCAGAGGAAAGAAGGAAAAAATATATATTGTAAAATATGCACGCACACACACATACACACCAGTTTGTTACAGCCTAGAGTTCCTGTTTTCCAAAACAGAAGTTTTGTAAAAGCAAACAACAAAATGCACTAAAAGCAAATCAAAAAGAACAGAACCCTCCATTTTGCTCAAGCACACGAATATCAGCATCATCCCCACAGTTATTTTTTGCAGCAGAAAGGACACAGGCAGCTTACAAAGGTGATGACAATGGCTAGATCATCCTGTGACAGAGGGAGTCATGAACGTTCCTAAGGAGCCAGGCGGCTAGAAGTGCATCCCACCGCAAGGGTTGCACCAGGCTGGGAGGAGGCAAGGTCGACACCACCCCGGCAGCGCAAGCAACACAGCTGTCAAGTTTCATGACACTATCCTGCTGCAGGCTGGCATGCACACTCCAGCCCTAGAGTATTTCATGCAAATTCCATCTCCAGAACCTATTTCTCTCTCAGATTTTCTATGGAGTTGAAGAAATAAAGGTTCCCTTCCTGCCTAGTTCTTGCAAGTTGCATCCATCCCGCAGGAGTGCAAATCCACAAACTAAGTTTCTCTAGGAGAGAAAGAACAAGAGAAAAAAAAAAACCCTAACACATCAAAAACATCAAATAAAACTAAGCTAAGGTAAGCGACTCAACAAGTAGTGTACTGAACCTCACAAGCAACTCCCTCGGCAGAGATGCTCCCACGGGGTGGGCGCTCTACACCAAGGGCTCTGGGTTGCAGGAGGAGGTGCCCTGTCCTCGGACTCCCCATGAGCGATGGCCTCAGGAGAAACGCAGCACCCGCCAGGTCCGAGAGGAGGATCGACATGGCAGAGAGCAAGCGGCATGCAGCCCTTCTCCCCCAGTAACATGATGTGTCTGTACTCAGAGAAGGCAGCTCACGTGCAGCACCGCCCCAGGTCAGAGAGACCGCGCTTGCACCACCGAGGCCATGCCCCGGGCACGTGCTGCCAAAAGCCTCTTCCGGTCTAGACTTCTTCTGCATAGTAATTCCCTGCACAAGAGGACTATGCATGACCTGAAGGGCATTATGAATTTAGGAGGGAAAGAACGTAGCTAGGGCTGGCCGAAGGCACAAATGTGTGCGTATGTGTGCATTACAGCAGTCCTAGGAGTCACGGCAGGAGAAGCTCCTCAAACCTCTGCAGTTTGTGCACAAGGGCCCTCACCAGGGCCACAAGGAAGGCAGAGACGCCCTCACACAATTCACATGGCGGGAGCAAAAACTACTGCCCCAAACACGGGCAACATGCAGAGAGCCGCTTGCCAGCGCTGCGGTACTTTACAGAACAGCTCTGAATACGACTATTTCAGAGGCTGGGAAGGCGCGTAGAGCAAAATAACCCAAAATACATTTATTAAAATATTCTTTTTAAACAAAAATGTAAATTAAACCAAGTGTTTATTTATACTATTGAATTTTAGAAAGGTTTTGTCAGGCACTGAAGTTAATATACTCAAAATGTACACAGTCTGGTCTTATTCCTAACTTTGTTTTATAAATAAATTATATAAATAGGCATATTTGATTGCTCAGAGCACCCAGCATTGAGTACTGGGGCATAGCTTTAGGCATAATTGTACTACTGCATTCATTGGCTGCCTAATCATCAGTCATTTTGCATATATTTCTGCTAATTAAATAGTGGGGGGTGGGGGAATGAGAAGGAAAAAACCCAAACTCCTAACAACTTTTCCACAAACCCCGCGTTTGCTCTGTGCAGAGATGCAGCCAGGAGCTGGTTATCAATGTGGAGGGACAGGGAGACGCAGCCGCGCAGGACATGTCACCTTCTGCCTGCCCTGTAGCTCACAGGGACTGATGGACACGGGCCCTTTTCAGGACTTGTCCCCATTTCCAACAGGCACCTGCAGATAACCCTGTCCTGCTTCCAGCAATACAAGCAGTGCAGCAAGCGTGAGCACAGACACCACAAGTGCTCCGGGTATGCGGCCAAGCGCATTTTCTCCCAAAACTTGCTATTAGTGCATTAGTTATAGCCATTACCACCCACAAAGCCTGCAGGCAGCTGCAGGACAGCCTGGTTGCCGCCTGCCCGAGGCCAGGAGAGGAGCCGGGACTGTTCTGGCACCTTGGGGTCTGCCATCACACTCCTCCCATACACACTCCTCCTCACACAAAAACCCAACCAAGCAGCGAGACACTAAAGCCACCACCAACGGTCATATTCACTTTGTAAATATGGGTGAAGACCCACTTTTAAACACTTTGACTACCATTATTAATATTACGCTTATAACCCCCACAGATCAGAGAGGGAAGCTGGAGCGCAAGCTACTCAGGGACATGAAGCCACCCACTTTTCAATAAACTGCACGGAGAGGAATAACTGAATATTCTGCAAGGTGCAGAAGTGGCTCCCTTCACCATGAGCTTTGCAGCCACGGCTGTCTGACAGAGACACTCGCTACCCCGGTCTAAACCACAGCCTTAGAAATACAGTGTCGGCGAAGCAAATAATTTGCCGCGGCAGACTTCTTCATGAGTGGGTAACAGAGCTGAAAGGACGACATTATCTGAGGAGTGCAAAAAAATTATTTAGCATAAGAAGAGAATCCTACAAAGAATTGCATTTATACACAGTAGTAACTTTATGCACCAGAAAAGGTGCAACTCAGCATAACTCTCTTAGGAGGATCTGCCTAATAGCGCATGAAGTTAAGCACGACCGTGAGCGTATCCTTGGTGGGCCAAGGAGAAAGCACATATTTACACTGGCAATTTATTGTTCCATGGTTAGCACAGTTGCTGAAAACAGTTTCACCCTAATAGCAAATAAAATCCACGGACCACCCTACTGTGCATGAATACTGAAAAGCTCACTGCTGTAATTCAGAATTTGATTAAAGCGCGGAAGAAAAGGGTATGCTATTTATAGAAGTCTACTTTTTGCCTCCACGGCACACAGAAAACACTCCAATGGATCTTTAAACATGCCAAATCCACCGAAAACATAACCCTGATAACTACAATTACATTTAACACAGTATTGAAATTAGTTTAAAGCACAAAATTCAGAAGAAACAAACGCAGACTGTCAGTACGATGTTCAGAAAAGATGAACCGCAAACACACTGGACAATTGACCAACAGCAACAAAATAAACAGTAGGTTTGGCTGCCTCCATATCCAAATTAGAGTAGATGATCTTTCTTTAAAAGCTAAAATAACAGATAAAATGCAATGGAAACACTGACCCTGCTTCCCTAATGATTTTGATGACCAACCCATTCAGAAAAGGCAGGTGACTCCTCTGCACTATGTGGTCCCGGGGAGGGCCCAGGCTTCACCTGGAGGCTACGGGAATCCAAACTGCAGCAGGGTGCCGGAAATCAGCCTCACTGCCCGCTGCATCATGCAAAACTTCAGTTCCTAACTGAAAACAATGCCAAAAGCTCTGAGGTTAAACATACTTTAACACTGAGTATCAATTCAGACCCTAACTTCAAATCTCAGTGTGATATATTTATTCAGCCAACATTCAGAAGCAGGAAAGAGGAGCTTCTGATAAGCGAATAATGCAAGTTTTGAGGTTTTGCTGTTCTTGATCAGAATAATATTAATGAACATTTTATTATGATATGCCTTAATGGAAATAATTTATATTTAATACTATTGCATAATTAGAAAGTGGATAATAATATTGTTAGGAACCATAAGAGAGTGGAAAAGAACAATTAACTTCAAGATTTTTTGCAGTAACATTTCATGTCACAGCATATTTCTCAGCACCCTCTTTTATAATGATTATACGGCTAAAAACTAGAGTTCCTCCCTCCTAAAAGCCATGTCAAATCAAGAGTCTGTGAAAGTAGGTTTACTGTGAATGCAACACACACACACAGGGAACATTGAGAAATGCTCCCTTCTCTTTGCTAGAGCACTACAACCACAACTGAAATACCTGCCTCTTTTCCATTTACCAAGTAATCTCTTTTACCTCTCCCATAAATTCCTCAGAGGCAAAGACTAGATCTTCTATTGGATTTGTTAAATTTGTTAGCAAAGTCATGGACTAGCTGAAGCCAGTGGCAAAATTCCTATTGCAATTTAATAGGTCTAGAAACGTGATTCTTACTGTGCATAATCTCCTCTCTCAACATTATAAACAGCAAAGTCATTCCTGGAACAGGAGCTTCTTTTCGGAGCGGCTGCCACCCTCCCGCCCCAGGAGCGATGCAGTTCGCCGCACGTGTCCATGGGCGCTCCGCTCGTCCCGGCTCCCTCCCCGCAGCTGAGATCCAGCCACCGAGAGTTGCCATGGAAGTTGTGGTGGTTTTTGACACAGCTCCCAAAGTGCATTATTAGCTCACACTTTATGATCCTTTGAAAGGCATGCTTAGATCACAAGAGAAAAAGAACCATCACAAACACATGTGCCTGTAGCTCCGAAAGCTGTACCAGCCCCGCCACATTTCATCAAATCTTTTACACTTAGGGGGAGAACATAGTTAAAAGGCATCAGCCTTTGCCTTCCCTTGCCATGGGGATGGCTACATCTCAAAAGGGATCTCCTCAGGAGGTCCCCTGTGCTGCACGATGGGCTCAATGGGGCCATGTGGGAACCAGCTTTGCCCTTACCTACCTCCCAGGGCAACTCCAGGCTGGGCCAACTGTGTAGCTGGACCAGCACAGCCTCTTGGCCAGAGCCAGGTGTTCTGCATCCAGCAGCAGCTACCAGTGCTTCCTCCCCCTTCAAGGGCAGGGGGAGCACTAAGCAGGCCTTATAAGCAGGCTCAGGTGTGCTCACTTCACTCCCCTGAGAGCACCTGCAGGCAGCCTGGGAAGGGCTCTTGGCACAGGAGGTTGTGGGCAGCAGAGCTGGGCAAACCATATGTCTCCTGCCCCTCCAGCTCCTTGTTCTCCGGCAGCCCTGCCTTGGAGGGGACACCACACACACATGCGAAAACGGGGGATGCTCCTACTGTGAAGCTCCTGTCCCTAAAACTACAGGCCCAGGAAAGCTGAGGGAGTGAGGCTTTGCAACGGGGGCAGCCACGCGGCCCCGGGCTGCCACGGGGGACCCCTCCCGACTGCACTTCACCACCCCCACCTTCATGTCACCTCCACCTAACACACCTGACTCCTCAGAGAGATAGTTCAGGTCTTTAAACACACACAAAACTATTCCCTTTAACTCCAAGACCAATTCAATAGGTTTCCTTTTTTTTTTTTCTCTCTCTTCCTTTTTTTGACATTTTAGCGACCTGCTTCAGCTAAATACTTCCCCACCAAGGAGAAAGACAAGTCCTGAACCAACTCAAGGGGTGCAACAGACACGTGTGGGCAAGAGAGCAGGCTTCCATTTAGCTGAGGGCAGACTCATGCTGTTGCTTCAGCCACGTTACCAAATCTCACTCCAGTGCTACGAGCAACCAGTCCCGCAGCTCCTTCCTTTGCCTTGAGCTGAAGTACTTTCACCACCCAAAAGATAAATAAGCCTTGAAATGGTGCAATGTTTGCTGCCCTTACCTGGTCTGTTCTGCTGAAATACAGCACCTCTCTGCAAAGCACGAATCTGTATTAGACTAAAGCATTGATATATCGACTTTCACAAATCTCACCAATTTTTAGTCATGTAAAAGGCTGACAACAAAAAAGACAACATGTTTTTCACCTTTAATGCGTTTTTTATTTGCATTCTTTACTTTTCCTGCAGTTCAGTACACTTGCAACTGCCTTTAGCTTTTGTGCTCTCCGTGCCTCCCAAACTCCGCTCATTTCCTTCACTGAAATGGATGACATCTCAGCTGTTGTCTTGTGCTTTATTTTTTTGTTCCCGAATAGCCACATAAACAGATGCATCAGAAGCTTGTTCTTTGTGTGTCTTGGAAATCACCACACAGACTTACTTTCCAGATATATATACTGCAAAATGGCATTGAGCAAAACTCTCCTCCCAAATCCTCCCATTAACCCGTCATCTCCAGCACCAACCCGCCAGAGCTGTGCAGCACAAGCGGCCAAGATCCGTGAAGCGGAGTTGCCTACTGCAGCAAGGGATGGGTTTCCCTGGTGCATAAAAAATTCAGCACGGATAAAGTAAGCGCTTGGCACATGTGAATAATTGATGGCAGGCAGCAAGCAGTGGCCAAAAGCGGGTAGGCGTCTGCCGCTCCGACAGCTCGGGGCAATGGGTGGCCAGGCCCAGGGGTTTCCACGGTCAGATTTACAGCCCGGGTATTCGATGCATCTTGCAGTAGGGCAGAGGAAAAGGAGTCAGTACAAGGGCAATACTCTGCCAAAAATCGGGATGTAAACAGGCTTTCCTGGAACGTGAAGCACGACTAACACACTGCTGCTGAGACCATCTTGCCCATTCCCACAGCGTGTCTGCTCTCCAGGAACCCTGACTTTGCTGCCTCCCCTGGTGCCCTAAACGAACCTGCACAGATCTGTAATGTGGAAGCACGGAGAGGCAGGGGAAAGAAATAATAATAATAAATAAAAAAAAAAAAAGGAAAAAATGTTAAAATAAAATACCAAAAGCCACTCTCGCCGCCCTGCGCGCGCTGCTCTCCTTATCGCGCATCCCTGCTCCTGCAGATGCCGGGAGCCGCTGCGCACTCCGCACTACAGGCTGTGGTGGTGCCTCCGGAGCTCGGCGCGGAGCGGGAGCACAGCCAGGAAGGGCCAGGGCTCCAACAAGCAGCCGCAGCCCGGGCCTCCCCCGAGGCTCTCCCAGTGCTGATTCATCAGCTGTGGGTTTTTTCCATGGCCTGGTGAAAAAAATCAATGAGATTTGTGCTGCAAACCCAACATTATAACACACACTCACAACAAAACCCTCTGCAACAAATTGATCTGTTTAAATGCAACAACGAAATTTTAAAGCTTCTTGCTAGGCAGGGTAGAGGGAAGACCCTCAAGACCTCAGACAAAAGCAGAATGAGGGCTAAACCTCCTTGCTAAGCCAACAAAACAGATTTTTTTAATTGGCTTCAGACTAGTTAAAGGCAAAGCAGCAGAGGCAGGGAGTGCAAAATAGCTCCACAAATGAATGAAACAAGTCTAATACATTTTATAAATTACAGGCAGCAGCAAAGATTAAAGACCCTGATCTGTCCCCTGTGTTTTGTCCTCATTTCACTTTCCCACAAGTGTAGCACTTGCCTAGCAATATTTCCATAAAATCTCAACCTCCAAATATGGAAAGAGTCAAACATGAATATGGAAGAGGGAAAACCGTAAAAAAGGCAAAAGCAAGAGCTCCATTTTGCCTTCACGTTACCTTAGGACTACGAGGGGAGCAGCCCATGCAAGCGAGCCCCAGCGGGGCGGCAGCCGTGGAGGACGTGGCACGGGGAAGGACGGGCACTGCTGGATGGTGGCTCAGGGTTCGTAGCTTTCAGTGTCTCCATTTACACAGGCACCGAGCGGGGGGCAGCAGCTCAGAGCACAAGCGCCCACGTCGCAGCATGCACGGAGTGACGGCACCTCTACCCAAGCACCGCGCGCGAGGCTTGGGGGACACCCTGCGTCTCGACAGCACCCACTCGTTACACTCGTGAGAGCGAACAAGGACCAGCCCAGACACATTGCGGTTAAATACAGGTACCATAAAATCCTCAAATCTCCACACACGAGTCAAACGTGTTCTGCCCTTTCCCCACTAAATATACTAGTAAATCTCCTCAAATCCTAACCTGAAGCAGTAGAAACTTTGCCACGTGGTGAGATGTGTATTACAGCCAGGCAACGGCAGTTACCTGCAGAAGCCTAAACCCTACAAGCAAGGCGGGCGGCCCTGAGGCTGGCTGCGGAGAGCACAGCCTGCAGGGCTGCTTCCGAGGACAGACCCAAGAGTTAACACTGTTCCCTGACCCAAAGTGCCCCTACTAACACCTTTTCCTGCCAGGGCTATACGAGCACAGCGCAAAGATCCTGCCCGCACCCCTCAGGGACACACTGCAAGGGTCGCCCGTTGGAGAGGGAAGCTCCATTCCCACCATCGGAGAGGGAAGCTGCTGCCACGGCAGGAAATGACAGACTTCACAGCGAGCTTGCATTTCAAACAAGCAAGTTAAAAGCCTTAATGGTATGACTCAATAGCATCTTAAGTGGGCAAAAGTCTTCTTTTATGTCTGATTGCTGATTTATTTTTAAATATTAGTTGTACTCTAGTGAGAGAGTTTTTGTATCTGCAACAGGTACTAGCAGCCTGTTGGAATAACCACCCTGCAGTGCAGTTCATAAAAAAAAAAAAACACCAATTCATCTTCTAGGAACAACTCCACTAGTGCAAGTGCATATGTATAGACATACCACAGACACACACACACCGCCTCTTTGCTCAGGAGAAAGAAGTTACAGATGTGCGAGACGGTGCTCATGTAATTTCTGCGGTCTCTGTTACACATCACGGTTCTGTCGCTGAGGGCCAGCATGAGTGCATCCCTATGCGAGCAGACTGCTTCTTCTTTTGCGTGAGGAGCTGCTGGGCATGCTTACGTTGACACACTGTGCTTACAAGTGGGCAGAAGCCACCCGAGGAGCTCGGGTCTGCCAATGGGTACTTGAAATCATGACTTTTTTTTTTCCCCGCCTCCTTCCAGAAATTAAACCATCATCAGACTGCATTTTGGAGAATGAGGGAAGTTAAGAGTTCTGAATGTCCCACAAGGAGAGGGGACAGGGGACAAGCTCAGTGCAGCTCTACAGTCGAAACCAACATTTCAATGAGATAATTCCTAGATGGCCAAATGCCAAAGCAAGACAGACTTTGCATCGTTTGCTGTCCTACGTATTGCACTTAAGGACACATTAATAACGAGTATGCAGCCCAAGTTCATGCGAGGTACACAGACCTTGTTAGGCAAATACGTGTTTACTCTGCGCAATCAAGGCTGAAGCAGCAACACCAAAAGCTGGCAGAGGCCAGGCCAATTATCCCACAGAGCTCAGCTGCATTGCTGCACCACGGCAACATGCCTGCTAATCCCAGGACAAAACTAACATTTCTGCAACGTCTTGTGTGAACAGGACCAGAGGAGCTTAGCTTGGGCATCTCTGCACAGCGCTCCATTGTGAGGCTTAGGAATGCCCTAAAGCAGCACCTCAACTGTGGACCAATCTCGCTCATCTGAGCAGTATTTTCGTTCGGTCACATCTGGTATCACCTCTTAACCTTCTTTTCCAAACCGAATGGCATCTGGAGATAAAGTGCATTGGGCAATGAACCTCTCTGCTTCCTCCCTGCCCCCAAATCTTTGAAAGTTGATGTTCAGTCCTCTGCAGGATATTTGGTGTCCTATCTTTACTTTAAGATATTTCAAGACATCCTCAATATATTAAAATCTCCTATTCATGGGGTTTTCTTTTTTTTTTAAGATACCTCCATGCAAGTTTGTCACTTACCACTGAAAGATTTGGAATAAAACCTCCTCATGCTTTTGTAGTGTTCCCCTTGCCTGTCTACAAAAGGACACTACCATTTCTTATTCTGTTTCCTCATTAAAAGGATTTTTTTTTTGAAATCTCAACAATTATGAGAGTGCATTTGCAACCACAATAGGACAAAAATTGGTTAAACTAACTCACTGTGTTATTTTCTTCAAGCAGGCAAAAGCTAGTGGCATGCTGCAATACAGCATTCCCATCACGGCAGCAAATGTTCTTTGCTTTGTGCTGTTCTAGCAGCTGCGGCCCATCTATTTGTTTTATTTGGCCTTTTGAACATCTGCATAACTCACATTCTTCAGATACTAGGTTACTTCTTTCTTGGGATGTGGGGGTGGGGGAAAACAGAGCCAGAGAGTTTACCCTGGTTCAAAATTTACCATACCTGAAGCTGGACACAGAGATTAATGTGCTTTAGAAAATTTCTCTTCACAGGAAAAATGGAAAAAAAAAGTGCACCCCCCCCCCTTTTTCTTGTTATATTTTAAACTGTTACTCGTTATAACTACATATTACAAAATCGCCAGGCAGAACCCCACCAACCACGCACAGCTCCAAAAACCATTAATTCAGCCAACTCCTACGGCTTAACGGAATTTAGAGTCATGAGGGTTCGGTCTAGTCATAACTTTCTATGAATACTTAGAAGAATTACCAAGAGATCATCTCTGCCCAGAAGGCTGCCAGTTATAATAATCAAGTCCCTTGGCACAGCTGACAGTAAGGGAGCATAAAATATGCAGGGTCTTACCCCAGATGCTCTTTACAACTATCCCATCCATTTGTTAGGTGAACACTGCATCAAGAAAAGACACCTAGAATTACTTGCTTTATGTTTTTTGCCTACTAAACCCTATTGGCTTCACTGCTTGCTCAAAAAGTTGGTGACAAGAAAAGCAAGAGTGAAAATCTGCAAAACTCGTGACGGACAAAGCAAAGCAGTGAGAGTCTCCAAGATAAAAATTTTGCTGCTGCTATTTGCCTCAGTATACAAAGCAATACAACATCAAATGACACTGGATATATGCTACAGTCATGCTGAAAAACAAAGATACTCTCAACTTTAAATCTGTGGAATTCTCTAAAGGAGTGGAAATGCAAAAGGAAAAACTATAGACTTGATTTTTAGCCACCATAAACATACCAAGTTTCAGTTGATCGGCATCAATTTATATAATTTGCCTTATCACCTCAAGTAACAGATGTTTACTAAACCTTACTTCAGAGTAGTAAGGAGGCTATAAGAAAAGCCTGGAATAAGGTCAGGCAATCGCAAATCCCTGGGAAAGAAGAGCAGGTAGACTGTAGAAATAGAGAAACTGAACTAAGATCACAGCTGACATTCTCAAAACCTTGGAAGTAATCATGCCGAAACCATACAAACTAAAAGCATGTAGAAACATTGTATTTCCCACTATGACCCTATCTCAATCAATACTCTTTTAAAATAAGTTTAAACTTTTTCCAAATTAGAGCCCTCTTACTAGTAAGAAGATCAGATTAGAAATTGTCTGGACTTTTTACACATTGCAAAACTCACATTAAAAAACAAAAACTACTGAATTTGGAATAAGAAACCTAACAGTGGCAGGTTAGACTGTCAGTGAATGAAGTGAAAGACACTTCCTTGCTCTATCAAATGACATTAAATGTACATCTGCAGAAACATTCACATCCAGGAAAGCTTATCTTTTTTCCAGCTACACCAGTTGATCTAATAAGAGATATGATCTGCATTTACAAATCTCCTTCTGTCCATTAAGCATAAATCCCTAAACATATGCATTTTTACACTAAATATTTGATTTTCTGAAGCACAATATCATGAAACCAATGCTTTTCCCAAAGCAAAAAAAAAAAGAGTAAATTCTTTGTGACTTTTTCTCTAATATTTATTTGATAAACAAGCACAGCTCCCAAAAGAAGATAGAGAGTGGAGGGAAGCATTACAACTGCTCCTGTCTCTTTTCATCTGGTAAGAAGGTAATGCTTTCATAAACATCCTTTTTTCATTTCCTATAGCCACAGGGGACTTCGAAGGAATTTGAGAGAAACTTTTAGATGCTACTGAAAAAACATCAATAATTGCAACATTCTCTGGGTTTCTATTCTTGCAACTAGCCTCTTTCTGTCCGGCAGTAAAAGCCGTTATGTATATGCATATGAAACTAGGCATTTCCAAAAACATTTTACAACCTCACCTGCACAGCTCCACACCCCTAAGCTAGAAGGACTCCTGGTGGAACTCGGGTCCAAGCTCTGATTCCCGGCCTCAACAGCACATCAGGAGAAGCTGAGAAAATAAAACCTGATATAACAACCCCCAAGTGACTAAGGGAAGACCAACCACAGGTAAACTGCTTGACATTTCCTGCATTTCTATATGAAGAAAGTGCTACAAGGTCCCTATCTTGGAGAGAGGAAGGAAGAGAGGTTCTTAGGAAAAGGAGCGGGGAAACCAAACGGAAGCCCAGAAGGATATTTGGCTGCAGAAGCACTTGACACATACCCTTTGGAAACAACTCCCGGAGCTGCAAGCGGGCTGCCGCCTTCACAGGGAAAATGCCAGTCCCAGGTTAACTCTCCTCCCCTGCAGAAAGGGCAAGATGTATCCAACCATATCTTTAGCTACTAGCACTAAAACTGTTTATGTATTCTGCAATATATAACACCTGCTTTCTGGAGAAATTCGTTTTTAGCCCAGCTCAACTACTTGTGAAGTTTTGGTATGTGAATGTCATGAAGGATTTTGATTCAATTAGTTGTGTTTTCTCCACCTCTCTTAGCCTGAATGGCTATCTGTAAAATAGTGTCAATGTAATTTAAGCACTCAAAGACCAGGTCTCTGGGGAAAGCATCTACTAAGCTTTTGTGAAGCAGGGGCACAAAGCAGTTTGGTGAAGAACAAATTTCCACAGCCCTTGATTTTGTAGCTATTGTTATCTTGTTTCGGCAGAACATTTGACTCAAAATTGCAATAAAAAGAAATCTATTAAATTTTACTCCACTTAATGGTTGTACTAAGTCAAGTACTTGTGAATAAATTCTAGAGGACGGAGGTCTGCCTTTAAGACCGCTGTTATCAATCAGTTATATTTTAATAGATCCGTTATTGAGCACAACTTGCAGAGTCCTGACTTTACTCTGTCAGGTGCAACATGCTTGCACAATAAAAAAGTTTGTGCAAGTAAGAGGCAGAAAAATAAATATGCATCTCTGGGCATCCATGAAGTGGTCTGAAAAGTACTGCACGAGGACCAGCACATCCTTTCACTTCCAGTAATCCCCCACTGTGTGCACACCTAGAGCTATGGCATTAGCAGGCACATGTGAGGCACAAAATACAGGCAAATATTACTTACAGAAGGATTTACAGTCTTCAAATGTAACAAGTAAGAGCAAGAAGAGAATTTTGTTCCAGATTGAGTGTTTTGTAAAGAAGCACCTCACATTAACTGTGAGGTATAAAAAGGGTGAGTCTTTTTGCATGCTGAATTTTAAGGAGGATCCGCTCCTTGAGGAAGGATTGAATCCCCATTTTTCTGATCTTAATGCTCGCCAGTCTGAAGAAAGTACTATTTGCTCTAATTATGAAATATCCCTCATAATATAAATATCCTGAGCTCTGCAGCAAGGCTCCATTTGCAAGGCAAAGCAGTGTAAAAACAAGAGTTAATTGCCTGTGCAAATATTCCAGGGCAGCGTTTACGTAATCCGCAGAACATTAAGTCCCCGAGCCCTGCTCTGCTGATAGGTGAAGGAACAGCCCTGAAAGGCAGCGGCGCTGCCAATTAGCTCTCCGCAAATATGTACCCAAGCGGAGCGGCAGCCAGCGCCAGCTTCCGCGTTCCCCCCGCGCGGCGGCCGGCGCTCCCGGCCCCAGCGCCCACCACCGCCTGGCACGGCCTGGGGGCTGCGAGGACCACGAGGAGGAGGAGGAGGAGGTGGAACCCATGGCCTCAGCGAACTCCAGGATGCGGTGGGCGAGGACCCAGCCAAGGGCATCCAGGAGGTCCCCGCAGGACCAGCTCCCCATGCACACAGGGGCTGGCAGGCTGTGGGCACCGCTGTACTGTGTCCACCCACAAAACACACTTCTTGTTCAGCTCAGAACAGCTGATTACCCTGGGCTCAGCGGCTCCCAGAGCCACGGCCTCTTTGCAGAGCGCTGCTGCCAGCATTAAAATGGGCTGGGGCGAAAGCAAGCGTTTCTCAATCAGCTTTTCACAAAACTATTAACGCACAGCCTTCCACAGCACTGCAACCTCTAGCACTTTTTTATAAAGTACATATATTTTTCGTACATCTATACTCCATAAATATGCACTCACGCACAGCCTCCTTTTGGGGGAACTACAGCTCAGCTCCCTCAGAGGGGAGCAGTCTGCACAAACAGGAGAGTTGAAACCATTCGAGAACTCAACTTCCAAAATTCTTTTAAGTCACGTAATTTATGTTAAATAAATTGCAATTTTGATAATAAGACAGTGAAAATAAGTCTAGTCTTGTAAGTTGTGTGGGTGTACAGTTATGCTTATATAAGTTAGGAATTTGTATTACTTTAAAGCATGTGTTTAAGTCTGCTTTGGGGGATACCTACCCACTCCGCGGGCATGCTCTGTTTCCATATTTAGGAAAAACATCTCTGCATCCCACTGCACAAAGTTGGTGAAATGTTTGGGTGAGATCTTTTTCTTTGGCAGAAGTGCCCAACCCGCACAGTTTTCAGCTAATTCCCCGGGGCTGTTGAAGGGGGCAGAGGGCAACACGGCCAGGCCCCAAGCACAGCCGCAGGGCCCGCGCGGCCGCGCTGGCCGAGACTCGGGACAGCAGTGTCTGCTCCCGCATTCCCTCTCAAGCAGCGCGCGTGGGCAGCCTGCATCAAGGTGCAAGGCCAGCTGAAAACCTGCCCGCCGGCAGCACAATGGGAAAGTCTTGGGGATCTCTCTTTCATTGGAGATACATTTTCTGTAACAAAACCAGATCTGTTCACATGCCTTTTTGGGCATCTTTAGCACTGGGCTCTGAAGTCCACGCTCAACCAAAACCTTAGCAGGAGAAGGGATTTTCAAGTTTCATTCCTGCTGCATGTCCTCCAGATCACGGCAGCCTCGGTATCAATAGTGTAACCATAAGCACACTAGGTTTAAGTGGGGAAAAAAGGGGGAGAGGGCAGAGGGAAAGAAAGAGGTAAGCAGTGCTTGGAATACAAATGACTTTGAATGCACCTATACAGAATCAAAATAAAAGGCTGCAAATACACAGGGTAACTGTACTTAATTAATTATTAAAGTTGTTTAAGAAATGGGAGGGTCATATGGGGAAAAATAATTCATAGGAATAATACAGGTCTTGTTAGCAGCAACGTCTGCTTCACTCCATTGCACTTTCTTCAGCTACTCTAATGCTACTTGAAAAGGTTGTCTTTAAATCAGGTTTCAATATTTTCAAATTGTATATATAAAAATATCCAGCTTCATAAATCTGTAAATGTATACTGCAGCATATTTTAAATAGTTTCAGTTTATTATTCTCTTTGAGTACTCACATGGGAAAACACATTGCTGTGTTTTACCTTACACTTACATGTACATAATCTTTATTTTCTGTGACAGTTCTTTGAAACCTCCCTCTCCTCCTCCACACACGTTAGACCTTTCCAGTTTTATCAAGCACGTTTGAATTCCCATGAAACAACTTGAAAACAAAAACACAGTTATACCCATGTACCAAATCCTACTGCTACTTCTACAAAAAGGTTTGAAGAGAAGCAAAAGATTTAAGCTGCTTCTTTTAGGTAAAACATATTGGCAGCCTTGAGTTTTGCCTAAAACAGACCACTGTCTGTTCCCTTGAAGAAATACATGCCTTCAGACTTTATATTTTCCATTATACTGGTATATCTATCACCTTTGTAATCTTTGCTACCATTGCTACAGCGGAGGAAAAGAATGAGTTGAAGGCAGACTTGGGAAACCTGCCAACACACTCCCAGTCTCCTGTCGCTTCTGCCTGTCACCCGCAGCGGCTGCACGGCTGGTCACAGCCAAAAACGCGGGGTCCCCGGTGGGCCGGGCCCTCTGCCTGCGCCATTGGCACCTCTAACCGCCACCAAGCTGCTCCCCTTGCCGCCACGGCCACGGAAAATCCTCCAGGAAACAAGAACCCAGGGCACAGGAGGGATTTCGGGACCAAGCGGGAATGCATGTCTACCTGAGTGCCAGCCCCACTGCGCTGGGACACCCCTGCTGCTCCCTGCCTGCAGTGCACGTGTGGTATTGGGCAGAGAAGTTTTTTTTCCTCAGTCCTCCCCACCAAAGCTAGGGTTCTGAGACACCACCAGTCGTCGTGAACGACTCCCTCCCTGGGCTGTTCTGGAAAGGCCTCGGAAGCAAACACGAGCGCAGGGCAGAGCTGCCAAAGCAGCAGCAATAGCAACGCTCAGCCACAGCCGTGCGCTAGCCTGGCTGCCTTGGTGTGCGAAGCCCCGCACCCCACTAACGATAACCATTAAGATCAGCTCTTCCTCTTCAGCAATCAGTATTTCTCCAGTTGCGTTTAATGGTTATTATCTGCATTTTAAGTTTTCAGTATCCAAATTTTCCTGCCACTCTTCCCAACAGATTTATTTATTTTTTATTTCTCTGGCCCCTGCCCTTCCTCGTAGCGTCCGCGGTCGGCAGAGAGGAGACTGCCCACAGCGCTATCGGGACAGACAGCACGGCAGGAAGGGCGGCGGGCCCCAGCGCTGCAGGGAAGGCTGCCCCTGAGCCCCGACCCACCTCGCACCGCACTGCGCCTGCCGCAGCCCTCAGCCCGCGCGGGAGGCCGCAGTCACAGCGCAGCTGACGCGCAGGCCGCCAAGCCGGGCCCCAGCAGGCACCCGTGGTGCCTGCGCCCTCTGCCAGCGCTCCGTGCCCTCGTCCTTCCCTCCCTGCACCCTGGGTTGCGGGAGAACAGCTAATGGCGCAGGCCTTGCGGCTGGGTTCACGTCTGCCGAGAGCAAGAGGCAGGCGCTGGCTGGTAATTACAGCAGGGCAGTGGACACCAGGAAAGCCCAGCTCCGTGCTCAGCTATGTCATTCACTTGCCAGGCAACTGCAGGGAAATAACTTTGCCTTTCTGTGCATCCATGTGTTCAACTAGAAATATAGGGCTGACATTTGTTAGCTGCCCAATAGACTCTTTCATTTTACAATGACATCTGCCGAATGCTTTCGGGAAGCAAACTCTAGATTTGCCTGCAGCCTACGTCGAGTTCATGGTAAACTGCAGTCCTTTGGAAGAGATGCTGCCTCCACCTCAATTCCTACCTGAGAATAGGCTTTTAACGAGTGATTTTCTTTCATGGAATCACGTCCTGCTTTAACAGGGCCTAAAAGAGATTTCCCATCCCTTCCAAAATAATGAGCGCTCACAAAAGCGTCTGCTCCACCTCTGGATACTTTGTGAAGAAGACAGAGGAATGATGCTTGTGGTGCTCTCATCATACGGCAAGTTGTATGTGGACAAAATGCCTTTCTCCCTTAAACCTCCTTATCAGCAACACTTCCCATAAGGATTCACCTAGATTAGGAATAAGGGAGTATAAGGGAGAACATACTACACCCCTCCCAAGGGAGGTCACCAGATTGAAGACAAATCTCCCTATTAGGGAACCTCATGGATCAGTTGCACTTCCCTCTACAAATGCCTTCTTAAATACTTTTCTTCTGAGGCATTTCTTGTCAAATGAGAAAAAAAAAAAGTCTGATCCATACCATTGCATGGAGACAGTGACAGTAACTGATGTTAGGGCATCAGAAGACACCTATCATGAAAGGGATGCCGTCAGAAATGCTTCTTTTTGGTCTGTTGACAAGAGGATAGATATGAAGATAGATAGTGCACCTCCAATAGCACTTGTGTTAGTTTTCAATTTATACCTGAAACACTAGATACAGAGGCTTACTTTCACAGAAACCTGTTCAGGAAGGTGTCTCACTAACTCAAGCTAAAATAAGTGCAGAAACAATCAGAAGGTATTTGGTCACACAATACTGACGTTTGGCATGAAGTAAGCTACAAGTAGCTAAGCAGCACTGAACACACAGGATCAATGCCTGCAAGGTAAAATAACCTATCTCAGATTGCTTGTACTGCAAAATAAATCAAAACTGGATTCTGCAAGCAACACGTGTAACTACTTTCATTGCTTTTAAAGTTGAAGTTGCACAGAGTGCACCAAGCGACCTACCTGAGCAGCAAGCACAGGCTCTCGCAGCTCCCGGGCTGAGGCACCGGCGAACCCCGGCAGTCACAGACACTCCAGCTTCCATGAGCAGCAGGACACGGTCATGTCAAGGGACACAGCTACTCCCAGTTATGCAATTTGGATACATCAATCACCTGCTGCGCTTGCTCTGGGGACAACTACAGGCTTTGTGCCCTTACCCTGTGAGGGGTTTTCCTTCCTTGGCGAGTTTACCATTCCAATGCCAATGCGGGCAGGTACTTTCCCTGGAACTAGGCTGTATTCTTGAAGCCTGCAGTTTTATAGGATGGGTGAATACTCTCCATATAATCCTTGCTAATATACTGACAGAAATATTTTTATTTATATACATTGACTCTGAAGTGCTGGACTTTTGCAGCGCCAGGCATAGCAAGGACACCTGGCAGAAGCCCTGGCCAGGAGTCAGCGACTGGCAGGGTCCGTGGCTGCAGGTCCCACATGTGCCACTACCCCGTGCCCAAGCTCCTGTCAGAACCAGGCAGGGGCAGTCTGTTTGGCAGCACTGCCTAGCTGTTCCCCGGGCAGTAGTTTCCCACAGTTGGCACACGGAGAGTCAGGAAATAGTCCTAGCAGGTCAAAGTGGCAGCCCTTGGGTCACACTGGGCTGTCCCAGACAGGCACCTGACCCGTGTGTCCGACCCGGGCCTGCAGCAGCCTCCTGCCAGAGACCTCTCCTTGTGGTCCCATGTCTCCCGGCACCACCTAGGGTCCAAATGCTTTGTTAAATCTATCCTGTTTAAGCCCTCACCAACTTTGAGTATTTCTCCCCACCAGTATCCAACCCTCTCTTGCCCACATTGCAGTCTCACCACATAACAAGTTAGTTATTCATTAATAAACACTTCTCTTGTTTTCTTCTCACAGAGCAGCAGAAAGGTGGGACTACCTCTTTCTTTTGGTACTGGATCTGCTACCTCTACTCAGAGGTTGCTGGGATCCCAGCTGGCACCAGTACAGGGTACCAGTACCATAAGGTTATCTGGATACAAGTACTATGGTTATCTGAAAAGCAATGTCAATCCGTGGTCTTAGGACCATGGGCCCATTAAGCACTAACTCAGCCAGCCTAACTATGCTGCAGAAGAGGTCATCAAATACAAGGTTTTCAGAAGGTGCTACATTAACCTCATCCTTTCAGGATAAAAACCAGGCCCCAGACTTCTTACTCAATTTTATGTATCCAGAAGAACTTCTAACCCCTTTGGGGGGTTCCCAGTGCAGCTGCTCCAGCCTGCCAGCTTCATCCGGACGGGGCACTCTGGCCCCGCACGCCGGCGCAGGGCTCGCGCCTTGGGCGCCCCAAGGGCAAGGTGAGGGTGATGGGCCAGGACAGTGTCCTTCAGAGACAGCCTGCTCCAACATCCCACTCAGGAGTCTTCTACACCCACCACTTAAAGCTCTCCAGCCCACACGAGTCTGCTAACCTTACCAAGCCACAGGCTTGCCAGGGGTTTGCCTGGGAGGTGACTTTTATGAACCAATTACTCACCTCAGCTGTACTCTAGAAAGGATCTTCATACGGGGTCATAAGAGAAGGTAATTTCCAGACAAAATAAGGAGGTTAAAAGTAATTTAATTTAGCCCAGAGTGATTCATTTTTTAATTTCACAAAGGCAGCTTCCCTCTTTGTAAGTGTGCGCTCTATTTGTTACTCACTTAATTTATAATATTTTAGCTATTTTCCTATTACAACCCTGCATTATTTCGCACATCATAGCGAGTTCTCTGACAGTTTCAGCTTTTCACGAGACAGATTATGGGCAGCATCAAAAAGCCCAGACGCCCTGCCAATGGCAGAAGGTCTTTTGAACACAAGCACACGCGTCTGCTCTGGTTTAATAGCTAGAGACACATGGGTTCGACCCTCTGCCTGGCACAAAAATAATCTGCAAGGCCCTTTTCGTCTCTTCCTGTTTTAAAGAGTCATATCTGCTTCTAATTTGCCTCCACCTCCTATGTATGGATCTGACCACACTGAAGCACGCGTGCGGAGCGCAGCCCACGGAGCGCAGCAGGAGGGAGGGAGGCTGGAGCTCTCCGAAGCCGGTGGCAAGCCACGGCCTCCATCAAAACCACATGTGCCAGAGACCAAATATTTCGCATTTTGCTTACTGTTAATAAAGCTGCTCCACTTCATTAAAAGCAGTTTATCATTTTATCTCCTCAGCCTGATTAATTAACCTCTGGTTAACAGGAGCGAGCGCTCAATTTGAGGATTACATTAAGGGAATGCCGGCGAGCGCCGCTCCACTCTGCCCTCGCTTTGCCTTCCCGCCGCTGGCCGCTCCAAGCCAGCGGCACCTCAGCAGTCCCTGCAGATCATCGGCCCCACACTGCAACCGCTGCCACAGAGCGCGGGCAGGCAGGAAGGCACCGGAGCGCGCTCAAGGCCCCATTCCCTGCTGGAATATACACACGGATATCATCTACTTCTCGCCGCAACTGTGATCACCAGCTTGGAATTAAACAGCATGGGAGGAGGAAAGAGCCAAGGAAATACACTGGGTTGCTAGGAAGGAGAGAGAAAACACTATCATTGCTACACACAACTCATTTGTCTTTCCAGAATAAAATACAGATTTAAAGGAAGCACAAACAGTAATGCCGTTAAAAAGCCTTGCTCTCTACGAGAGGGAAGAACTCTCTCCCAAGCCAAATTCCTTGCTGCACATGAATAAAAACAGCTTCTGCTACAGTATTTCCCTACAGATTTTACAGTTGCATATTTCCGCCAGAATCTAGATTTCTACCAGCAAAAAACTTATGCTGCCATTCTTCAGCCAGGCATGTGAAGACTGAAAAAATATCATAGCTACTCATACTGCTGGCAAACAGTGACTCCCTTCATGTATCAAATTTGTATCTCTCTTCAATTGATTTTACGAATATTACAAATATTCAAAGACGTTTAGGAAGTAAAAAGCAAAATCCCTGCTTTCCTTTCCCTCCTGTTCTCTTCTTCAAAAATGCAAACACTCATTCTTTAGCAAGGCAGCCCACAGAATGGGTAGAGATCACTGGACCCAAAATTGCAGCAAATGTGTATCTGAGGAGGAGAGGGGGGCAGCAGCTGGGGAGATAAGAAGATTTGGATAAATTTTCTGTTCACTCAAGGCAATCTCTAGGTAGAAAGCTACCAAAATAACCAGAAATTTTTAGTGGAGGCACAAGAAAATTAAGAGGGGAGCAAGGGGGAAAAAGAATACAGAAGAAAAAAAATAATTTAAAAAACCACGCTTAGTTTATGAAGCGCAAGCTTTAAATGACAGCCTGTGCAAACAGCAGCACACGTGGGCAGGCACCACAGGGAGGCCTGGTTTGCATCACGCAGCGTCACAGCGTAGCAGGTGACCATGCGGCGGCCACGCAGCCCAGCCGGCCTCCCAGGCCACCAGCGCCAGGGCAGAAACGCTCCAGACCGCGGGCACCAAGGCGCTTCCCAGGGCGCACTTCCCTGCTGCTTCACACCGGGGCGAAATCTTCCCAGGCCGGTTTTCTTTGTTTATATTTATGTATAAAACAAGTGATCGTAACAAATGTTTTCTTGTAACGAAAGCATTCAAGCCCGATCGGGGCCTGCGAGGCTTCTCTTCGGGGAGCAGCACGAGGTCCCGCTGAAGCAGCAGCAGCAGCAGGAGTGCTGCCACTCGCTCTAGCACCCGCAGCTCCACGCAGCGCGGGCCACAGCGCTGCTCGCGCGCCCGCTGCCCACCTTCGGCAGCCTCCTGAGGGACCAGCTGCTAAACACACCACTCACCTTAAAAACATACCTCTTCAGAGAAATTCTGCAACCAGGTTTTTGAGATTTAAATCCTGCCCAGAACAAGAAACAACCAAACCAAAACCCTACACTGCAACCTTCGTGAAACGGCAATCTGAAAAATATCAAGTGCTTCATTAAAAACAAGAGAGCACAGGCTCGTGGTTAACTTAATTAAGCATGTAAGAGCCTTAAGCAGTGGTAAAGTTTTTATCGAACAGGGGAATGTTACGGCTTTACAAACTGAGAACTCAGGAAAAACGTATCAAGCTCTTGTTAGGTGCAGTATAGCTTTGACAGACACTTTACATTTACTGAATTTACATTTTATTGAACACACTTTCTTACTGAATGAGAAATCCTAGCCCAAAACTTGTCTCAAAGGATTTTGAAAAAAACAAAAAACAAAACATGAAACAAATACCTTGTTGAAGTGCTCTTCAAAGTCTCAAAAGCTATGAACTTGATTTATATATGAAAGGGGAAATACAAACAAACAGGGTAAGCTTCCCACTGACAGATAAGTTATTACAGACACACTGCTTAACATACCACAGTGTCACCCACCTGAAATGTGAGCTAGCAGCAGTATCACCTTTCCTTTGGAGATAGTTCAGATTGACAGGAACAAGGCAGGAAGGGGAAAATAATGAGAAAATAGAAGTCTTTCAGAATGGGTGCAAAACCATCCTTCTGCAGGCCCTGATCACGAGCAAACTCCCCTCTCGCTCAGTCTCAGCAGAGGAATGGCTGCTCTTTCAAGAGGCAAAAGAATCCAAAAAAACCTCTGCAAATTTGGGTGAGGAGGAAGCAAGGAGGAAGACAGCACAGATTTTGGGACAGCCAAGGGCTGGCCACAAGCAGTGGGACCCTCTGCTCCTCTCCTCCCGCTCCCTCCAATGCTTCCAACCTGGCGAGAGCTGTGCTCCCCCTCCTCTCCCAGCACGGACCCCAGCCAGGCCCAACAGATGGGGAAATATTTCTTTTTGCTTCGCTCCAGGTCTCAAATTTCACTGTCATATCCAGTCCCTTCTCCCAGAGATTTCACCCCCAGGGACAGGGGCAGCACGATGGCACCGAATAATACCAGATGCAGCACCTCTCCATGCCGCACTTGCAGGCGGCCCAAGTATGCACTTGCCCACAGAGCTTCGGAGGGGCTTGTCAACATCCATGTACCCAGAGCGGGAGCCAGGGCCAGCTTCCCAGGCGGATCACGTCACACTGCTGTGCTGGCTCCCCAGTGCTTCCCCAGCGCCGGCAGCGCAAAGCCAGCGCACAGGGCCCTCCACACCAGAGCCTGGCCGCAGCACAGGGCTCAGGCACCGCCGCTGCTGCTCTCGGGAAGAGGGGAAGGACATTGCGAAGCACCTCACCTGGCTCCCGAGCAAGCACTAATCAAAACTTTGATTTTTAACATTAAGAGATATATATGCCATTTGTCTTGCAGCTGATCTGAGCCTATTCAAGCAGCTCACGCTGCTCTAAGAATCATATTGCTAATGTTTGCTTTTTACAGACCCTGAGACATAAATTGTGTGTCTTGGAGTGGCAAGATGGACATGAATTACATGTAGATCACATCAGACAACTACAAAATTTAATTGCTTAGAAGTACTGAAATGCAAATGCTGCACCTGAACTCTCACCCATGACAACTGAAAAGGTCTGGAGAGGTGAAGAATTACCAGTCATCTCTGATTCTCCACAAAACGTGCCACAACTTGGAGCTGGAGCTCCAGCTGGTTCCTCCCCTACTCACCAGTGGTACAACCAACCATGAAACCACGAAGCACCCACACAGGAGACACGTTAAAAAAAAAAAAAAAAAAAAA
>VWPW01014138.1:1503721-1538583 GCA_013389825.1 Crypturellus undulatus
AAAAGAAAAGAAAAGAAAAGAAAAGAAAAGAAAAGAAAAGAAAAGAAAAGAAAAGAAAAGAAAAGAAAAGAAAAGAAAAGAAAAGAAAAGAAAAGAAAAACAGAAAGAAAAAAACTCTACTATATCAGACATCATTCTTCAACTTGGCTTCTCCAGAATTAACTGATTGTATTTTCATCTGAGCTGATATTTGGACAGAGATTCAGTTTGCAATGCAACAGGCTCATTATTTATTTTTCCCCACAGACACTGAGAATGCATCTCAGCTTGCATTTTTCCCAGTTGACTATCCCACACACAGAAATGGAATAAGAAGCCCACGAACCTTTGATTTGCATGAGACAGCGGAAGGCAACACGGGAGCAATTCACATTAACCAGAAGACTTGTCTAAACTCTATGTAGACAAGCTTCTTCTAACATCACCTTTTTCCAAAAGGAGTTGAACAGGCAAAACACGTAGGAAAGCAGATAACTACCTCTTACCTTTCTGAAGAGGCCGCCGCCAATTAGCACATTCCTGGAGCTGCTAATTCAGGCAAAGAGAAACAAAACAAAACAAAGCAAAACAAAAAAAAAAAAAAAAAGGAGCAAAGAGCTGTCTTCTTCCTCAGTACAGCATTTCCTAAGGGGAGAAAAACAAAACAGAAGAGAAAAGTAAGTATCAGCTTTTGTTTTTTGAAGAAGCAGCAGATTACAACTCCTCAGATTAGGTACGGTGCCTCACTTTCTCCAGCTCCAAAATATATATATATATACATATACATATATATACAGGAGCTACTCTGTACTTTCATGTTCTGCTATCACCATATCAAAGAACGCAACGTGAAGGTCAAGTCACCTGCTAAGAAAAATGTGGATGGGTTTGCACAGCTACCAGAAGCGGAGGAAGGCTGAAGCTTCCCAGGGGAGCACTCGTCATAACAGCAAAGTCAGTCTGCTTTGGCCAGGCTCGCACCCACTTCCGTGTAGGAATTCAAATGCATCACTTCTAATGGCACAAGAGTCGGCAAAAGTCAAATTTCAACTTGCATATTGAGTACAGAGTTAGATATAGGTTTAAAGAGCGTACATCTGCGCACTTACAAACTCTTCTCAGCAGGATCATATGAGAAGCAGAAGTACTTATGACCAGTCATAACTTCCATTTCTTTTTCTTTCTGAAAGATTACAACTCATTCTAGCTACAATGAGTAGATGGGCAGCAATCAGAAATCTGGCGTATCAGTATGGAGGGGCCAGCAAGCCTCCTCCTGACTAAAGCTGCCATTGAGAAAGGGCTTTTTCTCAGCTCCACTTCCACAAAGCCCTAATCCTTCACACGCCACATCTGAGATCCCATCGCCAAGGTAGGGAAGTTGGAGCTGCTCAGCTTTCGGGTACCCTCCCTAGCCCCAGTACCTGCCTCTGAAAGGCAGGCAAGCCCAGGGCTCAGTTATTTTAAAGGGCACATACAAGACATTAACGTATGCAAGGAAGCGGCAGTCTGCTCCAGTCCTCCACGGCGATGAGCGGTGGGGAAGGCTCCTGATCTCTTCTCTGCTAGGAACACCTAGGGACACAGAGCTCCCTACCCTTACTCGACCCATAACTTATTGTTCCTAGAAAATCTGAATGCAAGTTCTCAAAACACGGAAAATACCCATCCAGGTTATTGCACATTTTCCCACAGACCTCGCTCCATCGCTCCCCATCCGCCAACAGCATGGGACTGCAGACGGGGCCTTGCCTCCTGGAACAGGCTGCACAGAAGGGGGGCAACAGGCAGGAGCCAACACAAGCAGCACCACTCGTAAAGGCATTGCTGCCGAAGCCATCCGTGCCTGTCCTGCTGCCCTAGGCATGGCTGCTGCCCTTCCCTGGGGGCCCAAGCGCTGCTCCCCGCGGCTCCGCCAGCACGCACGGGGCCGGCGGCGTGCGCGCTCCCGAGCGCATTCCCCTCCACCAGCTGGCAGTGTAAAGAATTCATGAAGCAGCAGCAGCACTGTAAATAAACCATGACAGACTGAATGAAAGCCGCGCAGAGAAAACACACACTAAAGGGAAGACCACCTAGATCAGTGACTGAAAACTTGTTCGCCTTGATACACTTGCTCACAGAGAGGTCCAGCACGAACATGACCTTTCAAAACCACACAATCACAGAAGAGGTGGTTTTGGAATGAACCTCTAGCAATCACCTAGTCCAATCCCCCATGCTCAAGCGGGGTCACCTAGAACATGTGGCACAGGGTCGCATCCAGGCAAGTTTTGAAGAGCTCCAAAGGAAGAAACGTCACAACCTCTCTGGGAAGCCTGCTCCACAGCTCTGTCACCCTCACAGTTCTTCCTCATACGGAGATGAAACTTCTTGTGTTTCAATTTGCACACATTACCCTTTGCTGTGCCCTTTCTAGCCCCACACCCTACGGTGCTCTAGTTTTTTGTCTCTCAACTTTAACCCTAGCTCTAACAATGGGTCCGGAGACAAGATCAGTATCTCGTTCAAAAATCTGCCCCCACAACCTTCCTGCATCATTTAATTCTACTGCCTTCATGTCTCGCACCCCTCATTCACATTCCAGCTGTCTGTTGTATCTCAGTCCCCTTCCCACTAACCCATACAAAGCAACCTAAGCTCACATTTCCAGCACGCCAGCGACCATACTTTGCAGAAAGAGGGAAATGGCACTCAGCCCTCTTGGTGGAGATTCGAAGAAGAATGACCATCAGCGAATTGGTTTTGACATGTGTACTTCCTGAGGCAGCGCGCTAATCAATACTCACTGAGCAGCTACACGCAGGCCAGGCTGCAAAATACGGACAAACAGGATCCCCCCCAACCACACACGTGGCTTAGCATCCATAAATCAAATGCATCCTTTGCTTTTCTTTTTAATTATTAAATCAAAAGGATGCTTGAGGCTGCATTTTTCTCTACTGAGAGAAAAACCCCACATAAGTCAGGTAAAGTCAGTTAAGAATTGATATATTAGTTGCATTTCAAGTGCTTAAGAAATTTTCCTCTTTCATCCTCTTGCTGTCAGGAAAAAAAATATCTAAAGCAGATGTACAAGATTTAGGGGAAGCACATTTTTAATCAAACACAAAATCAAGAGATGGCAAAAAAGAAGGCTAAGTGCAAAATCCTAGCATTTATCAACAATATTCTCGGGAAGACAAAAATCTGTCATAAGCACCACTTAGGAATGTAGCTTCAAATCAGACATCGCTTTCCCCAAAGAAAATGAGATTGCTCTGCTCTCAAATCCTCAGGCAACAAAATATAAAATAAAATGAAGTGAAATAAAGCTTTCCCCAAAAGTCAAATCTAATTGTAGAAACCTAGCTTTAAGTGAAGACTTTATACTAAAATCTTCATAGGATTTCTGTCAAGGCCAGATATAAGTTGCATAAGAGAAATGTCAAGGTGTTTTGGGTGCACAGCTACAACAGAAAGGAAACAGCGACACGGCACTGAAACCCAACAACAGATCACTGCCATCAACACCAGGTAAGCTAAGAGGCATATGCATGGATTTAGCTCAGTTGCTTCCCTGTATCTTAATATCTTGAGTTTAATAAGACCCAGCTCCAGCAGCTGGGGCTGGGTTTGCACTAAAACGCATGCTGTACATAGTGGGTCTGGACAGTGCACATGCCAAAGTGGAGCAGGTACACTAAAATGTGGCTTTGATGACTCAAAATCAACCCTTCTTTCTGATGGATCAGTGCTGAACATATCCCTCTCACTGCGTGAGAGAAATTCAACACTTGCAACATATCTTACCCAGGCCCACCCCGCTTCCCCAGGATAAAAACAGAGAGCTTGCATGACACTTGTCAAGATATCATTCCTCATCGCAATGATTCAGAGGCTTAGGCTCCGAAAACACAGTATTTTGGGCAGGTAACTGCCCTCAGTGCCAGTCTGCACCACACACTACACCAAGCGCTGGCGTCCCCAGACTTGGCCAGCCCTGGCCAGGAGTTCCCCACGCAGCAGAGCTTGCAGCCCCAAGAAAAGCCCTTTGGGGAACCAGTCTGGTAAAGGTGGCCTTCATTATGGACAACCAACCACAGAAACATTTGTTAAACTTATTGCATTTCCTAGCTCTATTTCCCAATGTCAATTGCTTTTATTACAATAGGAACTAGAGAAATTAATTAAATCAGAGCACTGTTGTATATAACAACTTCCTCCCCCACAATGTTTTTAACATAAGGCAGAAAAGGCTTAAAAATAAAGCAAATAAGGAGAAAAGCACAATGCCGCATCATCACACAATTTATAGGACCAAAATAAGCTCTTCCTAAGGTTCTTCAATAAGCATTTAACGCATGTCACCTTTTCTTCAGGCAAACAATGTACTCTATAGAGCAAAGAAGTAACAGAAAGCACTATACCTGAGTATCTGCCAAGTATTTATATATAAATAACCAAAAAGATTATCAAAAGGCTGCTGAAAAAGTGCAGCCAAAGGATAAAAACATGGTCCTAGTGAACAACAGGTCATCTATCCTAAGTAATGTTTCCTTTGATTTCCCTAGATCTTAGTCAAACTCACAGGATTTACCCATTAGTAGTAGTTTAAGCATAAGCCTCTTTGTGCTTTACTTGCAAGAAATGCAATTCCTAAACAAGAAGTATAATTATTAAATCATAATCTCCTTTATTCAGAGACCAAGGTTATTCAATATCCCTCTATCCTTTTATTTAGAAGTGTTTACACCATTCTTTATTGCAGCTAAATACGCTACACATATTGACTCCCCATCTGCTTTCTTTAAATGCTTGTTTTTAAAAAGGAAAATGCTTGATGTTTGTCCATGTGAAAGTACAAGTTAACCGAAGCACCTATTCAGATGCATATGTTTAGATAACAAGCTTACTGAAGCTCACCTACCCACACACAACACCCATATACCAGCCTTCATACCACCAGTGCAGCGGCCACCCATAACCGAGGCACTACTGAGACTTGCCTACAGCCACCCCCAAACAGCGCATGACACAGGACCATGCAAATAAAGGCAAGATCCCGGTCAGGGCAGGCGGATGGGTCCCAGCGGTGTTTTGGGGGATGCCAGGGGCCGAAGCAGCCGCACAAGCCCAGACGGTGCCAGGGATGGCTGCGGGGCCACGCAGCAACACGCCTGCCTCAAACATGGCTCCGTCTCCGTTTTGCATTTCTTTTTGCCTTGCTCTTAATTAAAAAGAGGGTGCGCTTCACGTCAGATATCAGTATTTTTGACGCTTGAATCATTTAGCCTATTAAACCCGAGTCTGTAATGCGGCTGTTATTTCTTAAAAACATACAGTAAATGCATTAAATTATTGATAGTCATTAAACAGGAAAAAAAAATTTAAACAGCTCTCAGCTTTTATCAATCATTAATGCAGTTTCCACTCGCGTATCTCGCCGGGTTGCTATCGCAAAGCACAGAGCAAAGAGTACAAATCCTGGAGGCATGAATTCATTTTCTCTCGATGCAGAATAAAAATATTCCTGGCAGCGGGAGAGAGGCTGAAAAACGAAGCAGGGTGGCTGGAGGGAGGCTCCTGCTATGGGGCAGCGAAACCAGGAGGGACAATTCTGGGGACCGAGATCCTTCCCCTTCCCTTGGGCTGCCGTGAGGGTCAGCGAGGGCCCTGCCTGGGGACCACACGCGCAGAAGGCTCCTGGCCATCAATTTCCTCCAAGGGCGTTTCTGTTCCCGCAGAGGAAAAGCCAGGACGTGAAAAAACAACAGAGAGAAGTACAGAAAGAATCATCATCTGCTCCCAAAATCTGCATCCTATCGATTTTTTTTTCTTTTCTCCTGAAAGCGATTCAAGAATGCACTGAACTGAGCAACTTTAATGCCAAATAATAATGCCAAATGTTGATATCAAAGTAGCCAGGAAAAGCTGCTATCATTGGAAAACATTCTGTAGCCTGCTTGTTGATAGTCAAGTATGTTACAAAATACCAAGATATTTATTTCCAAACATCATTAGTGCAAATCTACATTGTATAATAATAAAATATTTTTAAGGATATACTTATATCTCATTACACGAAGCCTCAAGAAAGACAATACGGTATTTGAAGTCAGTATTTAAAGAACGCAAAGGCCATTACATCACTGAACTGATTTCACAATGCATCAAACGAAGCAACTCCCACTCAACTTGAGTGCCATACCTACCCTTGCCTCCACGCAGAGCTGCAGGAGCCATCTCCACGTTATCCCGGTCACACGCCACAGCTCTGGCTTGCACACGAAACCAGGCGGGAGCCACGGCGGGACCAACGCGCCATGGCAGCAGCAGCGGGACGCGGAGCGCGGGGTGGGCGCGCAGAGGGCAGGGAGGGCTGCGTCGCGCCGGCCTGCGCTTCCTCCGCCACACGCACCCACCGCAGGGCAGAGCCGCTCGCATCACCGCTTGGGTTTCGGGTCACAAGCGCAGAGGGAATCACCCCGGCTCCTTGGCGGCTGCCCTCCCACCCACTCCTAGGAGCAGGCACAAGCACAGGCACAAAGCAAAGTTTCTCAGGGCCCCAAATCTAAGATTTGTCACAGCTATATCTAAGTTTTACTGGAATGCCACTCCAAAACCAGCATTAAAGCCCTGGTCAGGGGTAAGCCACCGAAGGAGAGATGCATCTGCTAGCACAGTCCTGCCTGTGTAACTGAGCGCTTACAGAGCCACGTGGGCAGCTCTAGCTGCCTGGCACCTATCGCTTCCAGAGACTGAACCTTTTATAAATATGTATATTTACTTATACGCACACGGAGCTGTGCACACACCCAATCCTTTGCTTTCCATAAACTGATTCCATGATACAAGTTGCTTACAATAAAAAAGCCAAACAACTGTCAAGCCATCGCTAAAACGCGCTTTCAGACTAGTTTCCATTTCATAAATCATTTGTTTCCGCGATCTCACTCGCACCACCCCGGGGAGAGCTGCACGAGCAGCAGAGCAGACGCTTCGTTCTCAATTCGCAGAGAGCACTGGGCAGCAGTGACGACCCGCTCGGCGGCGCTGCCTTGTCGAGGCAGAGAGCCAGCAGAGGGGAGCTGCTGGGCCCGCCGCTGGCCTCTGCCTGGGCACAACCGCCACGCGGCCCCGCTGCCTCCTGCGCTGCCGCAGTGCCCACCAGCCCGGGAGTGAGGCACTGCCTCCGGATCCCCTTCGCAATACCACAGCAGAGCCACCTCCATCATTCCCAGGAGACTCGCTCATCTTCCCAGGGGTCCGGCAACCTTAAAAGTTCACAGACGTCCAAATTAGAAGGTTAAACCTTGTACCATGTTCTAAGAAGGTGCTAGGATCATCGCCATCTTTTTCCTGCACTGCACAGGGGTGTTCAGGTATTTATTATCCTGAAACTTCATAGGATTTTTGTTAACAACACCCTACATTTCTAGCCACTTCTGATATTTTCTTTGCATCTTAAAAGAGGATAGCAGAACTCTCTTGTCTAGCTGTCCAACCCTGATGCTTCTCTCCTGCACGACATTAATGGGTCTGTGCTCATCAGAGGTCAGTGGCAGAGACCTTCAACATCAGTCTCCTGCAGGAGGAGAACCCAGTAAATCATCATCAGAGTTTTTTGTTTGTTTGTTTTTGCTACTTTTCCCCACCTATAACAGGTTTTTTTGCCCCAAAGCCAATACGGTCTCAAACAGCACTTAAGGAACACTTTTGCTCTAGACATTCTTCCAAGCACTAATTTCTGGTTACAAGATATTCAACTTCAGGAATTTAATCAGAAATCAAAGTAGATGGTAAGTTCATCAACCACATAAAAAGGACCCTCCACGAGGACCATCTCCTGCACGAAACTCATGGTACCAGCAACACTGCTGCTCCTACCACAAGGATGGAAAAGAGAGGGCCGCATGAGAGGCTCCAGCGGGAAGCCAAAGCCACGTTGGCTGCGGGAGCTGCACCGATGCTCCAGCTCGCTCCAACTGCAAACGGCTCCTGAGCTCCCACTCCACTTGTCAATAGCAGTTCAAGGAGAGCAGCGGGTTGGCACGAGACCTCCCTGACTCCGCAGCTCATTGGCCGAGCGGCCAGGACCCCAGCAGCCGCTTGGCAAAGCGGGAGCCAAGGGGATTATCTGATTCAGGTCTGCTCAAGTGGCCAATTCCTCCAGCAATCGATACTCATCAACAAGCTAAAGCCGTGTAAAAGAAGTCAGGCAGGACTCGAATCCTTCCTGTCGCAGTGAACGCTGCCCGATACAGGCACCTTGCTGCAATCCCAGAAAATCAATCTTACTTAGGATTTAAAACCTATGCCTCTTCCAAATGCCAAAACACAAAAGCCACCTTCTCAATAGAAGTCTGTGGCAGAAAAAAATGGTGATTTTGGCCTAATATCATCATCTATTTGTTACTTCACACTTCAGGCACAAAAACACATCAGCATGAGCATGGGGGACTGGGATTAAAATAGGAGTAACATATTTTGATGCAAAGACAGACCCATCCTTGCACACAACTTTTTTGTGGAGCATATGAGGAATTTTACTTTTTCCTATTGTTTTTATTTCTGAGGTTGAGTTGAAGGACCTTGGGGGTCACTGCAGAACAACCTAAGGAGGTCCAGGTTTCTATGCGTCTCTGCTGCTCCACTATAACCCATCACTCATGCAGCTTGAAGTGACACATCAACACACAATCCTAGTGGTCCCCAAGCAGGCCAGAGGTAGAAAGGCTCCTCCATTTCTACTCCAGCAATTTTGGATAGGAGGAAGCAAAACCAGGATGTGGGGTTCTAAAAGATCCATGCTATTGTGATAAATACACGACCAGAAGTTGAATCCTCTGTGATTATCACTGCTACTCTTACAGTAAAAGCTCTGTAAGGAGCCTCTATTGGTCAAAACACACAGAAACCATTCCCAAAAAAAGCCATTTCTTCCACAACCCTTCTAAACCTGTAGACAAAAGAAAATAAATAAGAATCTATTTTTTTAAAAAAGCATGGTGTAACTTTTTGTCTATCATTTAATAAATGCACTTCTGTGCATATTCATGCTTTGCTACGCAGAGCAAAAGATCCAAGACCAAGTCCCAGCTTTCACTAGGCGGTGATGACTCAAATGTGAGTATTTTGTGGGGTGGATGAGGCCGACGAGCAACCTGAGCTGGCCCGAGCGCGCACTCGGCTGCAGCACGGCAGAGGGCCTGGCCGAAATGGTGGGCTTGCCCTGCAGCCCTCAATAAAACAACTATTCAATCGGCACAGAAGGAGTTAAAAAACCCCAAACCAGCCTGTTTTGCCCCTGCTGCAGTGCTGCCCGCAAGCCTTTGCACCAGCCGGGTGCTGGAAACGCTCCCGTCTCCCATCTTCACCCGCTCCCCAGCTGATGCAAGTTTAACCTCAAGAGACGGGAGGAAACAAGCTGTTCCGCACAGATTAGAGCTGATGAGAACTCTGTAATGGCTGGAGCAGCGCCAAGCTGCGGTCGCCTTGTTTTTTTTAAGGTATGTATGGGTTCACCCACTGAAGTTTCATTTTGAGCTTACTGTGCGAATACCTGAGCCTCGACCAATGCTGTGCCAAAAAGCACTTGCAGGAACCTGCCTGAATGGCCCAAGAAGCTTCTGGTGAACGCGGGCACGGTTTTACTTAGAGGGTTCAAACAAGCACACTCGGAGGAACAGGAGGTTAAACTGGAAGCTACTGGACAACTATTTTCTCACAAGAAGTGACAAGACATTGCCAATTTGGTGTATGGTGATGTGCCAAGTATACAGCTAATCAAGAGACATGAAAAATGTTGCTCCTGTAGCTATCAATGTTTGACTTCTCCCACCAGCACTCGGTCCTCCTTCCCACGGGACGTGTTTTCCTCCACCTTAGCTGACCTTGCTGAGGACAACACTAAAAACGCTGGCAGCAGCGCTGGTCTCGCTGGCACCCGCAGCTGCCCCTGCTCCTGCGGGGGATCGAGTTACCCCATCGCTGTCATTGCCCCAACCGTGCTCCGAGTCTGGCTCGTTTGGAGAGCGCCGCACACAAACCCAAGCTCCCAAGGCTCCAAATTCTATGAATGCTGCTACCTGAGCAGGATGTCCCCCGTACGCACAGCCGGGATGCACTGGCTGCCATTAAAAATCAAAACAAGCATTTTCCTCTCACTAGCACCAGCAGTGTCAGTCTGCAAAATGTTTTTTAATTCAGGACAGGAACAAGCCACAATTTAAGTTTTCCGTGTACGCAGAAAAAGTGGGAACTTGCAATGGAAATTACTGGAGGTACCCTAGTAATAACAAAAAGTCAAGAGAATTTTCCCCGTATGCCAAATTCCAGCCCCATGAATGCTATCAGCTGTGTGTTAGCCCAGCAGGTGGGGGCAGCGTGAGCTGCCTCAACTGCTGCATTTTTTTTTTTAATTTATATATGAGATGAAGTATTTCCTTGACTAAATTGTCAGAAAAAGTGCCCCAGAAGATGATGCAATTTGGCAGCGTTTTGGCAGACCCCCCCCCCCCCAAACATCTAAATAAACCAAAACCACATACAACTTCAACCAATGGAGCTTTGTTGTCCTTTTCACAAATGCGTCCATCTATCCAACAAATTACGACCAATTAAGTCTTTTGCAAGAAAAGTTTTTGTTTATAGGATTGCTGAAGAGAAAGAGCTACAAGGCATTACTCCAAATATATTCAAGTAATTAGTTCATCCACAAACACCACTGGAAATTGCCTTGGTTTTCTATAAAGGACTTCAGTTTTGTTGCTGTGTGTAATTGTAGCAATCAGAAGATCCTAACCAGGTACTGCAAGTAGTAGGTGGGTTAAAATACGTGAAATTTAAGGATTTCATACTAAGGCATGCGTATTTGCAATTCCTAACTCCTTGCTTTGCATGTCATGCTCGAAACACAGCTGTAGATTTTCAGTTTTGCCTTCTTAATTAGTCTGAATTGTTAACAGCGTTTCAGCTGTTTATTTCAGAGGCGAAACCCTCACGCACGTGCAGGTAGTCGCAGGCTCACAGCTCCCGCACGGGCCCGCACAGCCGGCACCAAGGACAGGCTCCCGTCCCACGCGTCACTGTGCCCAGCTGGAAGGCAGCGAGACCAGGAACCCTGAAAACAAGCTCAAACACTTGCCACTTTTGACAATGTGGACCTAGAAATGAGCACCCCGGCCTTTAGCCATCGGCTGAGGTGTTGGTTCTTGGGACTACAGGGCTGCTCCAGGCACTGAAGCATTTTGCTCAAGTGCAACAATAGCTAAAATAAATAAATAAATAAATAGAAATCAGTCTCAAATTCTTTCTTTAACACTCATAAGTGTACCAAGAAACAGACTCCCTGCTGCAAGGCTGTCTTAACTTTTGACTTTCTGCCAGACATATTCAGCAGTATGTTTTTCTCCTAAAAAGTTATCTCTGAAGGTTAAAACAAGCTCCACAATAATAGTCAGATGGCACTTACTTGCACAACAAGCTCTGCTGCAAACCATCACTGTTTATTAAATATAAAACTGAAGTCCTCTTGAAAGTTATAACAAGTTATATAAATTAATCTTACTTAAGATACTCATCAACATATTTTCTAACTTTAACATAATTAAAGCAGCATTCACCAAGTACCCCTTGTCATAGTCAGCAGCTGTTGGCACTCAGCTCTCTGCACCTTAATCTTGTATTTGGTTGTGCTAAAAAAATTAATATTCTAGCTTCTCTTCTCACACTTAAGCTCCAAGGCAAAAATGTTTCAAGATTTTTAAAAAATTAAGTATTAACTTATTACTCAGTTGTAGAAGCAGCACACAGATCTAAGGAAAACAATGCATTTACAGTGTAAAACGCACTGTCAAATTTTCAAATAATGCAATAACTTATTTCCAAAATAACATTTGGAAAGTGCTTTCAGTTCAGTCCCTGCACAGAGAACGCGGAGCTGCAGGACTGCGTCCCTGCTCCCCGCAAGGAGCCTCCTGCCCTGTCACCAATGGCATTCCCAGGCCAGGCTCCCTCACGGAGGCTCCCACCAGCGCGAGACAGCAGGTCACCGCAGGGACTGCGAGTTCCGTCCTGCAGCTGATGACATCTAAACACATGGGCAGTGTAAGCACTGCCCTGAACAAGGGCCAAACCAACACTGAACCCAAATTCAGGCAAGCGCAACACACTCAAAAACTGACTCTGCAGAGGCCGAATTCAGGGTCGCACAAAATGCTCGAGTACCCCCAGCCCTGCTCCGCGCTCTGTTAGCCAGGAAAGCAAAGTGCTGCCCTACCATTTTGTGGGATATCCACGTTTTGTGGGATATCCACCCATTGCCACTACTGATCTAAGGTTAAAATGTTCTGGAAGAGATGCACATTCCCACACAGACGATCCTGTACCGAGGATCTCTCTCCAAGACAGGAGCTGAAGGGCAACAAGATGCACTTCATCCTTCCCACCTACCATAAAGATGTTTCCTTGGAAATGGACAGAAGTATCCAACTAAATGATTCAAAAGACTGTTAAGAGAACTTAGGTAAGTTTTACTAGTTTAATATTTCTTTAATGAGATTTATTTTGGTAAGTACCAGACCTTTGCTCAACATATTTTCTGATGTCTGAAACTGAAATATGATTCCTAAGATAAATTCCTTTGACTACACTATATACACACATTTTTTCTTAAAATACTCTATATGGGGGCATGTGCAGCTTCTGGAGAGCAACATTTGAACTGTTTGGGGCCAGAAAAATTCAGTTACACAATTGAGATGCCCAAGAATTACCGTCCCTTTGTCAAGGATGAGCAGTTAGCAGTGCTTCTCATTCCTGAAATACCTAAAGAAAAACAAAGGCTACATTCCAAGAACAGTAAATAAAGGATACATTTTTTGAGCAAGCAAGACAAAGGTAATTTCATCTTCCTGCAGATGTTTTATTTCTTGGAGAAACTGGAAGTTTTACAAGCTCCATCTCTGCTTTTTTGCTACATCTTTGTCTTTCCATCTCAAGAAGATATGAAAATCCATTGTAATTCAAGGCTAATTCAGTCCCTAATTAGTTTGGAATCTTAATGGCCGTGATCCTGTGTGTTAAAACTAATTTTTATCATGTTTGATCCTTCACGGATGTATCATGTTCTTGCTAATCTGGATCAGCACTTTTGGCAAGATTTTAATAGGAGGAAAAGAGTAGAGAGGCAAAAAACATGAAAGATCAGATCTCCACGTGACAATGTACCAGAGAGCAAACTTACAAGAAAAAAAAGGAACTATGTTTATTTAAAGGATGGAAGATTTCCTCCTGAAAGAAAACTTAGGACAACAAATTCTGGTCCTCGATGCAGAAAGGGCAGAAGTACTTAGGAATATGAAAGTACAAGACACTGCAACAGGCAGATTTTCTTAGATACTGCACTTGAGTACGTACAAACCAGCAGTAAAACAGGGGCCTTCCCTGCTGTATCTGGTGCCTAATGAACGCGAGGCTGCAGATGCACAGCCCAGAAGGGCACGAGATGCCTGCTCCGCCGCAGCAAGCCCGGCCGAGCACGTGGCCCCAACATGAGAGGCAAGACTCAGTGTCCACATTATACAACCCCATATCCTATCACCAACTACTACATGAAAAACGTCTTCAAACAGTCCGAGGAAGTTTGACTTGGATGCATTTTAAGAGGTAAGGATGTCCTCTGCTGAGTGGTACTACTGCATTGGGGCAGTCTAAGAGCAAACCAGCTGGTCTCTGGGGAAGAGCTTTTAGTCCCCAGGATCTGGCCAGCAGAAGCCAGCCCAGCAGTCAGGTGTTCATCAGTCCATACGACACCACCACAAAGCTTGGCACCATGTGCAGCACTTTCAGAAAAGCCGCCAAAGGTATATGAATACAGGCAGGGGTAACCAGGATGAAGCATCATGGGACAAGACAGTAGCTAGATGGGTTCTGTGCCATCGCTCCCTAGACCCACCTTGAAGAGATGCTGACCAACCCTGCCTTTGTATCATATAGTAGATCTGCTGGAGATATGAGAGTCGAGGGTGGAAACCTGGGGTCCCACATGCACCTCTGCATGGGCGCGAGGGATCTGGCCTGAAGGCCCATGAGAACGTGTCCTCCAAGCACTGCACTGAGCACCTGCAGGCCAGAGGTGTGCCTGGCAGGCCTTCATCTCTGCTGAAATTCCTGTGCTATGTCACAGCACAACTGCACACGGCCTGGGTCTGTGCCTCTCTGACATGGCACAAACAGGGATTTTTGAGTATCTTCTGGCCAAATCTTTACTTCTCAAAGAAGGTGACTCCACAAACTCCTCGAAGAGGAAAACAGGGGACACGTCTGTATCTTCAGTCGAAGCTGAATGTGTTATTATGAACTGGACTCCGCAATTTCTTCCATGTAATACAGCCAACAGTATAGTTTTATAAGGTGCCAGAGGAATATATTTCCTGTTATCTGAAACACATCACTTCTGGAGCACATGAACGACAGCCTATGTCGAGTTTCTACAATAAACTAAGAGGGCTGTCAAGTTTGATGGCATATTAGTTTGTCACTTGTAACAGGCAAAGCTGTGTGAGCAGATTAGACAATACACATAATTTAATAATTTTATCATCTATTCTACTTGACATCACCAGCTATTGCTCATCATTTCATCTGCCTATGAGACTATGTACTAGACATGGAGCCTTTTTACTAAAATGAATATTGTCTACCCAGCATACACAAGTGCAAGCACTCAACCCATAGAAGGGGCATTTGGCTTCAAACACCAGCAAAATTCAAATTCTCCAATTCCGGTAATTCATGCATACAAGGTCACAGCAGCTTTTCTAAAGTATTATTGGGAAATAAGGTCCATTTAGGTAATTCTAATTACATTAAAATGCCTTAAGTGCTGACCTTCCATAGGGTATGAAATAGAGAGAAATTGAAAGGTTAGAAAGGCAAAGAGAGAGAGACAAAGAAAAATGGAAAATCCTACTGTATCCAGGACTTCTGGCCCTAATTCATTCTAGGGAAGTCAAATACATAGATATTGCCAGAAATACCGTGTATCTATTAATAAAAAAACTAGATAGCATATCAACCACATCCATTTCATCACAGGAATAATTTTGGCGCACATTAGAGTTTTCTTCTTAAGGAAGCTGCCAATTCCATGGCTCCAAGGAAAGTGGGAACAGATGAAAGGTGGACAGATACACGTTCACATATATCCTACACCACATGAGGAGTAAGAGATACATTGAATAAACTAGCTAGCGCCTGAACTAGAATCTTTTGGGGAATTAGTGTTTCCCATATGCTTTACCTTATGTGCTACTCAGTTCAAGCTGCAAGAGCAAATAAAAAATAAACAAAATGAAAAAAAAAAAGAAAAAAAACAACAACAACCTGCAAGCCACGACGCATTCCCCACGCTGCAGTGCATGAGCCCCAATTCCCTGCTGAAGCGGGATGCTTGGGGTCGGCTCTCCCGATGGAGGCCTTGCAGTGCCCATGCTCCCAGGGGGGGCAGTCCCAGCCTGTACCTGCGTTTGCGCCCAAACGGGCCCAAGACTTGAGCTCCAGATCCTGCCAGAGCGTCACAGCTCAGAACTACCCCCGCAGCTAAAACATAAAACCAGGAAGATACGGAAGGCGCTCGCAAGTGCCAAACTACCGAGAAAGGGCAAGGTTATACCAACACAAATTCCCTTTAAAGTCCGACATCTGCCTAAAGAGAATCAGGGTATCAATTTTTAAATGGCATTTCTTTTAAATAAGCTCCCCTAATACATTTTATGCAATAGTAATAAGTTCCATGGGATTTCAGGTGCAAGTGGTACCAGTTAAAACTTCCCTAAACGGATGTTTGGGGGTAAGGCAAGACAGAAGTCATTAGGCTTTAGAGGTTTATAGATAAAGCGGCTGCATTTAGCTCATTTTAGAGTACTATTTTATTTCCCCAAGATCTCTGGAGTACCTAAATTTATTCTGACTTTAAAAAAGTATTTTACCTCTCTATTTTATGTGAGAGGTCTCCAGGAGCCATTATGCCTACAGAAATGGTCCAGGAATATGCGCTTTCACACCAGCTCCAGAACATACGAAAAAGTTTTGAAAAGCAGATAAGCCTCCAGCTTTTAATTTTACCCTCCACTTGGTTGCAAAATTATTTATCAGAGTTTAAACGAGGAAAACTCTTTTCCCCTGATCTCGGCAGGCGCTGACATGAACCGCCGTCCCGCACGCGAGGGCAGGCGCTCCTCGTGCCGAGCGGCACGGGGACACTTGCCTTGCGCTGCCCGCAAGGAGATACGACCGGGAACTGCGCAGGCCACATCTGGCCTGGAGCCACTCCAAGCTGCTCTGATGTAACGAGAAGTAACAGACTCGTCCCCACAACAAGCAAGGATTTTGTCGGCAATTCTGGAGACCTCATTTTGCTAGGAGAGTGCAAAGAGAGAGCAGGCTATACAGGGGTTCAACAGGAGCACACATCCGTTCAGTCCACGAAGACAGCTCGTGCTCCTCGCGACACATACATGCATGGTACTGGAGTACAAACTTCCTTATCAGTATTTACTCTAAGCAGGCTAGTTGGTTTATTTTTCCTTTGTGTTGCAGATATTTGTCCCACTTCCCAGCTGTTTATGTAATTCCAACCTAACGAGGGTGGGCAGGGATTTACAACATACCCATTTGATTTTTCAAGTAATTGCACTGGGACCAGGAAATCTTAAAGGGGTTAATCTCAAAATAGGAAGACATCCTGACTTATCAAGCAGTTTAACACACACACACACACACAAACTCACAACAAAACAAAAAACACCCATACCAGAAGCACTGGCAGAGTCACTCTTGATGCCTCCTCATTACAGGCTGGGACACTATAACTGCCTTGCTGTTGTTTTTGTGCGAGTTCCTTGATGACTCGCTCTGTTTCCAGCTTTTATTATCCACAGTAATATTTCTGATAAGCAGCTAACTGTTGCTGCATTCTATTTTTGATGTGATGCCACCATACAACAAAACAACAAATTGAAGGTTGTGAGGCCAGTTCTTCTTTTAACCACTGTTTCTAGTACTAAACGTTAAAAAAGCACAGTTATCTCAACCGCCAGCAGAAACTGCAAGGAAGACCACATATGTAGTGAGCATAAGAGAGAGAAGTGACAGAAATTGATAAAAACTTCATCACATGGCTGACACCCCATATATCAAAGCCCTAAATCTCATTCTCTGCTTGCCTCCAATTTCCATCAAGGCCTGCCAGCTGCACATTTATTGAGAAGTTTGTGATCTGACAGCCACTGTATTACCAACATTAATGATGCATCAGTCTCTAGAATTACTGGGGAAACAGTCCAATTGATTTTATTATTACACAGAGTTCCTCACATTTCATTTCAGGCAGCTTCCTACCACAAATTTTAGCAATAACTAAAAATGCTACACAGCTGATGCACAAAACACTAAGGCGAAATATGGTTACCACAGCTTCATGCCCCTCCATTTGCCCTCCAGGAGAGCTGAAAATCACTCAGATACCATGGGGTAACCCATGAGTTATTGGCCCATAACTGAGATGGCTTGTGCATTACCCTGCGATGAACAGGGCACTGCTAATACTGACTAATACGAGTAAGAAGGCTACAAACAGACCTCTACTCCAAGAAAAACAGTTTTCCAATTCCTATAAATTCCTGCTATTGACAGTAGATAAAATTACCGAGGGGCAAGGAGAAGCCTTAGAGTTACATTGCCATATAGTCTGAAATTACTTCCAGGTACCATAAGGAACGCAGACACATTTTTCTTTGCAGCAAATAGCACAGTTTAGCACATCCTTTTCATCCCAGGAGAGCCCCTCCATTTAGAGAGCAAACAAACTGGGTAATCTGACAACCACAATTGCTAAAATGAGCTAGAGGGGCTTTCTTCGGTCATTACCAAATATTTTAAATACATACTTAGATAAAAATTTCAAATATCAATTTGGAAAGGATCTCTGTGGAATAACTAGCACCTCTTCCCAGGAATCCCCAGTGTTCTCTCCTTCCCCCCCTACATTTTTTCTCCCTCCTTTCTAGTGAGCTTGGCACTGAAACCCAACAGAACTTTCTTGTCACTTCTCAGTGTGGAAGAGAACAAGCAAAAGCAGTCAGCTTTAAGAAAAGTGATTTTAAGATTCCATTATCTCCTGAAAAAAAAGCAAGACAGAAATACAGCTTTCCTTCTCTAACTTTAATTTCATAACTTCACCTTTCCCAAAAGTCATAAACAAAGTATTTTCAAGTATTTGTAATTAATGGTAGTTTGTTCACTTATTTAATGGGCAAAATCTGTAACACGGTGACAAAAAGAATACATCAGAGAGAATAAACACAAATTGTTATAGCAGTAGAAAAAGCTGGTCCTTCCCATTTACTTTTTTTTAACTTGACAACAGCAATTTAGTCATTTTGTGTTTTATAAGAAACAAATCTGAATTATTAGACCAGATGGATTTTCAAACAAATCAATACAAAAGCTTTATAAAGAACTGCTACAGAAGATGGCACAGTATCTGGTTTAATAAAAACTCCTCCCCAAGTCCATAGCAGGATCTCAAATTACAAGCACTACATGCTGGAAAAGAGCTAATCACTGGCAAACGCACTGAGCGAGTAGGAAGCTGCTTCCAGATGTGCAATGCAGCCCAGACCCATGCAATAAGTGGCAGAGAATGCCGCACTGTTTTTCTTCCTTGACATTCATGAAGTTGGCTTAGCCTGCCTCCTGTTCGCAGGCTCTGCTTCATGAGGAAAAAGTGAACACATCTGGAACAGAGAGTTACCTGCATTGGGGCATCCTCTAAAAGGGGCCCCAGTTTCCACACACACCAAGGCCTGGTCTCCACAGAGGATGGGCAGCACGACCGCGCAGGCTGGAACAGCACAGGCAGCCCAAAGCCCAAGTCTAGTGTGTGCACGGTGCATACAATCTGCTTATCCCACATAGGGATTCTAATACCCATAGACAGCGAGGAGGATAGCTGCAAGAAGGCTGCTGCTTCACGGGCCTGGCCTGCATTTATTTACACCACAGACCTTAAAAAAAAAAAAAAAAAACTTAGCCATTACATTGCCAGCCAAATAACAGGCCGAATGCAAGCACCTAATAGGGAATTCATTAACTTGGGAACAAACAATTTCTGTAATTAGTTACCAGCAAATATTCAACATGCATTTACAGGTTTATTCTTGAATTACTGAGCACGCCTCTAGGCACTAAGGCTGAATACCTGGAGGGGAGGGGAGCAAGAAAACCCAAAGATTTTGACTGCCTAGATCAAGAACCAAACGACACTTACTGCCATTTATTTGTGCATGCAGCCAGCTCCATTTGTTAGAATAAGCTATTTTCCAACATGCAAATCGACTACTTCTGTAGGTCAAACACTAGCATAAGCAAGCTGATAAAAATCACGTTCAACTAGGACTTTTATCTCTCTTATACAGCTGCTGTAGAAGCAGGCAGTCATACTGCTATTAATGTTTCAGATTATTAAAAAGACTGCTTAAGTGGAAAGTACTTAATATTCATGAAGTCTCTTTAGCATCTGATTAGGTTCTTCCCCTTCCCCTGCGCCTCATGCTTCATTTAATACATTTTTACCTAGGCCAACATGAAATTACGAGGCCACCTTTGTTTTCTATTTAGCACATGCTCATGAGCATTAGGCAGAAAAAGGGTTTCTACCCTTTGGACAATGAAAAGGAGGCTTTTCGGCAGCGAAACATCCTGAGCTTCCAACTTAAACCAGCGAGTGCTTCTAACTTGCATTGGCTTAGGGTAAAAACAAGTTACACTAGGATAATCTGGCCTGATAAGCCGTTATTACATATTATTATACTAATAATTAGGCTCCTGGGAATGGGCAGGAAGTATATATAAATGGAAAACGAGCCCTTGGAGACGGCACAGGCCAATGGAGGCCTTAGCCCCAGCATCCTTAAAGAAGGAACTCAAGTACCGTCATGACAACCGCATGCAGATTGCACGAGCTCAAATAAATTATACCTCGGGCTAAATAAAGCCCTAAAATAAATAAATAAGAGCTAAATAATGAAGCGGTGGCTCCCATGCCTTTGCAGAGCACCATTTTTGCTAGGCGCAACCCTCACTCCGAGCAACGCGCGAGATACCTGGACGGGCGACGCTCAGCACCAGGGAGCAGAACGGCCAGTCCACGCGGCGCCCACGCCGGCACCAGCACCAGACACGGACCCACAAGTCTCTTCAAAACGGTGGTGCACGTCGCTGTGATCCCTCGGTTAAAAATGAGCAAAATTAAGCTGCTCTTACTAAAGTCTTTCAAAACACTCTTTGCAGCAGACTCAGGAGCTGAGGTGGCTCCAAGCTCCTCTCTTGAGCGGCAAGAAGTCGGGCTCTGGAGCAAGGGTGAAGCCAGCCGCCACGCCGGGCCACAGGCCAGGCCTGCTGACAATGGGGCCGTGACATGCAAAACACTGTTTAACTTTTAAAGCCTGAGCACAGTCCAAAGTCTCCTTGGTGGAGCTCAGCTCTGGAGAGCGACGGCCGGTGTTTCCTGCTAGGCACACAGGCGTTGCTGCAGGAGGTGGCCCAGCACGAATGGTGATCACCTGCATGAGCTGGGAGGCAAGGACTCCTTAAAAGGCCTGCAGGAGCCCTTAAAAGCTGGTAAAAAGGCTTAAACCCAGGTAATGATTTACAAAGTGACAAGTAGAAGAGATTTACTGCTGCAGCCTGCAAGGAGACCAACAAACACAAAGCTGCCGCTCACGCAGCCCCGGCCTCACAGCCGCCCCTCTGATAATGATAACAGGAGAAGCAGGAAAGGAAAAACCCACGCAGCTGGTTACCTCCTTTACCCCCTTAAAATGAAATAAAACCTCAGATGACCTGTACCTAGCAGCTTGAGCGCCGACACTGCTCACGGAGCCCCAGCGGTGGCCGCAGCGTGCAGAGGCAGAGCCGGCACCGCTTGGCACGCTGAGTGCGCCCTGCGGGTCGGGGAGGCCTGGCCCTGCTCGCTCATGGCCTCAGCCTGCCGCTGCCCTCCCCGTGGCCCCGCTCCCTTCTTGCATCTCCTGCGATGCAGGAGCAGACGGGACCAATGCCCCTTGCCGCAGCAGCCCAGCAAGCTGCGCTGCCTGCCCAGCTCATGGTGTCTGCGAGGCAGAGGGAGAAATGTGGGCATTGAGGCTCTAACATGGTGAAGCACAACAGCAGCTACAAGGAAATACAAACTCCGTGTTTCCTTTAACCCTCAGTTGTAAACACAGCTAGAAGTCATCAGATGCGATCAGCTGCGTTTGCAAAATTGATGTTGATCAGGAAGGTTTGGGGGTCATTTCATCAGATCCCCAGTTGGGTTCCCGCCTGCGGCATCCACACTTAGCTCCGACGCCACCACTGCCTGTCTGCACGCTTGTACCGTGCACGACGAAATGCCTCACGAGGCGCCTGTCTGGCACCCGAATGTTCCTGCCGCCTCCCCAGGGAGGGAGGAAAGGGGGCGGCTGGGCACATGCTCGCAGCCGCTTGCTATTAATATAGATGTATATAACGTGTATACACACACACACAGAAACATACACACGTACAAAATGCACTAAAAACCCCAATGAAGACAGCAAGTTGCTAGAGTAATGCAGCTTCCTTCACTCCGAGGCTAACACAACGGGTGAAAACCGCAGCTCGGGAGCGCGGGGCCAACACGCTGAGCTCACCGCACGGCACCGGCGCGGCGCCGCCAGCCCGGCCCCTCAGGCCTCGCAGCGCCAGCCCCTCCGCGGCCTCGCGCAGCGGAGCTGCAGCAGGGCCCAATGTGCGCATTATAAACACAACGCTTCAGCCTCTTCCTACAAAAAGGTGTACAAGAGTGATCAGTGCCAGTTCCTGTGGTGCCACACATCAGCGAGTGTCATCTACACACAGGCAACTCTGCAGTGAACTTCGGGATAAAAACATGGAACTTTTTAACAGCCTCACACGACTCCTGTTCACCACAGCCAGAGATAGGCAGGACAGACCGGTGCCCCCGTCAAAGCAGGGCTGCTGCCTGATCCCCAGTGCCCACCTTCCAGTTTCCCCGTCCTCCGGCACCAGCCACCAGAAACGCCCAGAAAGAGCAGGTTTATGATGTTAAGCCTAGTGTTATTTTTCAAAGGTTTGTTTACACATTTGGCAGCACCCGTGCACAGCAACTCGAACAGTTTCCTCCCATGGGCTCAGCTCATCTGCCCCTTTCCTCTGAGCAGAGCCTTTCATAGTGAAACAGGACATACAAAAAAGCTTTCAAGTGCATGCATTCTGCCTCTGAAACCACAGGGATCAGCAGAGTAGCTCACTAGCAGAGTCACAATCCCAGAAAAAAAAATCTTCAAACAAAAACCAAACCACCCCAGCACTACTACTTTTTACTGCAATACAAAGAATGTCTTATTTTTTTAATTATTAGCTTTAACACATTGCAGCTTTGCCATTCTTTCCAAAACCTGCTACAGCCATTATAGTTATCAGACTACAGCACCCCTCTGAATCCCAAGCAAAACTTCCCTAATATCACATTAACAGAGGTGAGCAAAGCAGTAGAAGGAATGCAAAATGCTTGTATACCAACTGATTTTAATAACATGCTACGAGAGTTTAAAATATTTATGAAAAGGAATTTAAACAATATAATTTCACTAAACTCAGAACTGTTGAGGAGCACCAACTCAAATATCGCAATGAATATTTATGGCAGAGGCTCATGTCATCTCACTCTAATATACTGACATGTAGAGAGATTCACTATGGTAATTTGTTCAGAAGAATATAATTAAGAGTACCAATCATGAAATGAAGATTCAGAACTTCAGAAATGAATCTATGCCCTTAGTTTGCAGAGATGTTTTATGAACTTAGCTTGATGTAATCATCAGCGTTGTAAGTTTCCTGGTTTCTCACGACATTATTTGAAAGTATCTGTTTTTCAGAAGTGGCAGAATCTGCAGTAAGTTGGATAGTAGCTTTCTGAAGGCATCTCCAAGAATCAGTAGTTCATGAAAATATACTTTTTTTTTCCTTTCTCCTTTTATATAAAACGTTGGCAGAAAATGAAGGAAAAAAAAAATCAGGATGTTCCCGTTTTCAGTTTCCAGCCCTAATTTTAACTTTTGCTAAGGTTTAAGAACCATTATCAGTTCAAACTTTTCAAAAAAAAAAAAAAAAAAAAGTAATCATGGGATTTAACAAGTATACTTTACCATAAAGACTGGCAATACAGAACATGCACACACAAAGACACCAACTATATTCTGATTGAGAACCAGCTTTTTCTTCAAACTCTTCACACTGTTGCCTTTCTCCAATCTAGCCAAAATCCATGAAGGGAGAGTTGCATGTAATTTATGCTGTAATTTAGTAAGAATCTACCTGCCCCAAGGAACAAATCCGGCAGTAATAATAAGAAAACAAATTTAGGCAAAGTGAAATATTGTGGTTTAAATCACTTGATCTGATCTATTTGTGGGCTGGGCTTATTATTTGTGGCTAATCGTGAGGTGGCGGCTGCACGCGGCTCTCCTCGGCAGGCACACAGCTTGAAGCAGCCCCTTGTCCACAGCGCAGTCGCACCGGGACCGATGAAGAGAGCAGCCACAGAGGACAAAAACTGCGCAGAAATACAAAAAGGGCGTATTTTTATTTTTTTTCTCCCTTCACCTGGACCAGGCCACCAGCCAGATGCTCTAACAGTGAGGCTAACACAGCAAACGGCAGGAATAACCTGAAGCAAGTAAACACGGCCGAGCTAGCGGCAGTCGCGCGCCCGCCTGCCCTCCAAAGCTGCCCACGCCGCCAGCCCTGCGGAGCGGCGCCCTGGACCCATTTTAGCATCGCGCCCTGCACGGCTGTAAGTGGTACGCGGTTCCATGGGACTTCGGTAGATAAAAATACACAGCAACATATGCTCGAGCATATTGTGTGTGTAACAGACAAAAATCACAGAAGCGGAGAAGCTGCTTCTCTCGACTATTTGTTAGCTTTAGAGGAAACACTGCATGGAGGGGAAAAAAAAGAGTGTTCATTTCTGCAAAAAGTCAAGTTGAGGTATCACTCTGAGGAGTGCGCAGCATTCTTGGCTGTTCTGGGGAACTGCAAGGCGACTGTCAGCCTTGCTGCGAAGCCCACAGGGGGTAAGCCTGAGAAGGAGGCAGACACAGGGATGGATGGATGGATAGAATGAAAAGAGGAAAAGGATAGAAAAGGCCTTTCCCAGCCTGTGTCCCAGCCCTGGTGCCTGTGGTCTCTAGCTTCAGCAGGAGGGCAGGGAGGAGAGAACTACTGTCTCCATCTGCTCATCATGGACATGGAGCCTAACTGCGCCGCTTCCTGCACGACGGGAAAAAGCTGAGACCGGGAGCTGCAATTTTAAGCAGGCATATAATTATCCCATATTTAAGAGACTCTGTTTAAAGGAATATTTCTCAGGAGAGTTTTAGCTGTATGGAGAGGGGTTTGTTTGTTTGAAGGCAAACAGTTAGAAGCACCAGACGAAGACAACTAGAGCCGACCCATAAACACAGCACAGCAAAAAACGAAAGACTCCTCTCATGGTCCTGCAGACACACGAGCAAAGGCTTCACTCCAGGCCACCGGAGCGAGCACCGAGCCAGGGCCATCGTGCCTGTCCGACAAACAGGGGCAGCAACGCTGCTCATTGGAGAGGACGGCTCTCCCTTGCCCGGGCGGAGGAGCAGAACACTGGCTGCCCTGGGAGGCTGCTGCTCTCGGGGTTGTCGAGAGGAGCCATCTCCTGCAGAAGGGCTGGCGGGCAGCGCAAGCGCCCCAGTTAACACCAGCCCGGTCGGCCGCAATCGCACCGAGCAGCAGCGTTTACCTGTGAACACCTCAAAAGAGAAGGAAAATCCTGTGGGGCGACCATGCCGTGAGCACCTGCTGCTCGGTTAATGAAGACAAAAGTAGCGCCTGTAGATCACGACACCTCCTGACAGGTTTTAAACACAATAAATACAGTAACACGCATCCCACCACTCCGCTTCCCGTGATCCCAACGCAGGCGAGCAGGTGAAGCAGAGCACACCTCCCTCGCCATCGCTCACCGCCACCTCCTTCCGCTACAGGAGAAGCGAGCTTCCTCGCTGCTCCCAAAAACCCACGGAATCGGCCCCTTTCAGACTGAAGGCAGCGCTTTCCCGAGATCTCCACGGGTTTGCGGGTCACAGCCACTAACTCACCGCAGCCCTCGCTGCCTTCTGCGAGGAGCAAGAAGAGGTGACTGGGGCTCACGGGCACCCACTGCAGCGCCCTCCCTCCTTCCCTGCGTTACCCTCACAGCCACCACAAGGGTCCAGCTCCTTAATAGCATCTGGCAGCATCACTGCTTATTTAGGGATTGTCTAATGCCTGTGACCAAAGATCAAACTTGACAGTATGAGTCCTAAACAAATCTAAAAAGCCTAATTTTGCCAGAGGAAGCAGATTTATTATAACTTAGAATTATTCCACGGGCCTTGACGGGCTTGCCCGTGCCAGGGCGGCTGCGCCACACTGAAAGCAGCACAGAAGCAGGCGCCAGCGGTGAGCCTGCTGCATTCAGCCATTGAGCTGGTGCTCAGCAGCCAGCTTTCAGGTTAAGAAACAACCCAGCTTTTAAATAGCACACTAATTGGAACATGTTTTGCAGTTCAAGAATATATGACCTTCAAATTATTCTGAAGATTCATTTTGTTCACTTAAATCCACAGTATACCTCTCATCTTCCAATAATGTTCAAGTGGAAAGTAGTCTAAATTGAGGAGTACATATGCTCTTTGTTTAAAAAGAAAACAAACAAAAAAGCAGGCAACAAACCAAGGCAAATTCCCTCCAGAAGAAATCACACAGACCTGGACTTGTCTGTAGTCTTATATCTTTTGGTTTAATATTTTATTCTCCACTCTCATACGCAAGTGGAGAATTTATTGCATGCGTATCTGTATTTTGGAGTGTTAGTATGATATCTATGTAGAGCACATGCAGAATGCGATTTGTATACATACAACTTGTTTGCAGGCTAAGATTACCACTGTACCATGTTTATCTGGAAGAGTTTTCTCCAGGATAAATTAAGCCACCCCACTGCTGCCGTGCTGCAAAGCAGCAGCTGCCTGACACGACGGAGGCATATGCATCTCCCAGAGACCACGGCTGGATACTGTCTGGAGCATCCCAGTGTCGCTCATTCCAACCATGCAGGGACTGGGGAATTCAAGCCTCCTCCCCCAAAAACAAAACGAACAAAATCAGAAAGAGGAACTTGAAACTTTTCTGAAAACCAAGGCAGGAGAACGTGAAAAACAAAATACCTCCCCGTTTTCCAAGCCCAATGCAGCCAAAAGGACACTTGAACTATAACTGCTTTTAGTTTCGAGCAAAGATTCACATCCCAGAATGGTGTCTTTAGGACCTGATCATTTGTGCACGGCTCTCCCCCGACACAAACAAGCCGCCTCCTCTGCTTGTGCAACTCGCATTACTCATAGGAAAGTCCTGGCACAGCCAGGCCAGCATATGCTAATTGCTGGGTTGCATTATAATAGGTCTAACATCTCGTTTCCCATGCAGGGTTTTAAAATAAATGGAAACAACAGTCTCTTTGGATACAAAGCACGTATTTTTGTATCTCACACTAAAAATACTCTACGTTAAAAAACACAAACAGATCAACTGCCAGAAAAATCCTGTGTCTTCAGAGTTTTGGGCAACAGGGGGAAGGTTACATTTATTAAACCTGCTGAGCAATCTTTAAGAGATAACAACATATATGCATTCAGATTTCATTTCCTACTAGTTATTCCTAAACTGGGTCAATAGTGGAAAGAGGGGTTGGGAGTGAATCCCCAAGCCTTTTGTTTCTTCAATCAAAAGTTTCAGATAAGTTGCTTGCTTTTCCAGTTTCTGCAGCAAAATAAAGAATGACTTCACGAACAATGAAGGAACATGAACAGAGCAGACAGATACTTTAAAACAGTTTTTCATATGACTGAAGATATGAGCTATGTTTCATCATTTTATGATTTAATAGACTGGGATATTGCTAGGACAAGGTGCTGGCAATATTACAAGTATTTTTGATTTACATTTCTATTTATTGAGAAAGAGATGTTGAGTACCATAGCTGCAATTTCAGGCATAGGAGAACTAAGACTGCAGCAACATGCTCCTTCTTTAAGGGTGACCAAATTCGGCAAGGTTTTAAAGCGGAATTTTAAATCATACCACAGTCCAGAAGTCTGCCAGAAATACTAGATATCTCTCTGGAATTTGCAAGACACTGGTATGCCCCAAAGAGACACCAACGCAAGACCTTCACCAGAGGTTTCACAAGAAAGGTCACACACACCAAGTCAATAATTTACACCTTCGTTTAAGTTATGAAACCGTATAATAAAGCCCTTGCAGATTTAGAAAGAAAACGCTGTTCCTTTTAGAGTCTTCTAGAGCATTTCCACCTCTTTGCACTCCGTCCCCGCCTCCCTCAAAAAGCAACTACAGAAATGCAGTGGTAAAACTATCAGATAATTGTGACGAGGTGCCCATTGGCATCACCCTGCACCATTTTCAATGAATAAAAAGCACTGAAAATATTATCAGAACCTGTTTTGATCACCATGAATCTGAATTGCTACCTGCCCAATGCCCTGTCCTCTGCAGTCTTTGCAGTCTTGTTAAATACTGAGATTCAATATTTGTTAGTAAAATGTTTCAAGGGTTTCCCCAGCTTTATTGAGCCTCCTGTCCCGTTATGGTTAGCAAGGGCAGTTGCTGACACCATTTAGCTTGCTCTTCAGCAAGAAGTGACGAGGCCAACTGAAGCGGTGATTTTGGGGCTGCCCATAAGCAAGCGGGGGCAGCCAGAGAGGCTCCCCGGTGTCCAAGGCAGGCCAGGTGTCCGACTTCGCTGCTGACCATCCTCCCACCAGTTGCCAGCCCTGCGGGAGCTTCCCAGAGGAGCCAGCAGCAAAGGGCGGCTTGCGACAGGAGCACGGGTAGGGGACACCACTGAGTAAGCTGTGAGAAGGGGCCACAACCCCAAGTGTTTCATCTTGCAAGGCTGCTTTAACCACATTTCAGAGCGCCTTGCTAGTGACCTCGAGTAACTCCTCCTTACATAACACTGTTACGATTCTGAACGTGTGAGATGTCAGGATTTTGCAGTGCCAAAAGTCAACGCTATGCGTTCAGCTGGAAAGCTGGTCGGCTCCCGTGTCTAATGGTATCAAACTCCAGCTGGACTGCAACCTAACACTTCTGCAAGGCGGATGTGAATCTGGGGAGAAATCTCATACTTGAGAGGCAGGCAGGGAAAATGGAAGTACAAATTTCCGTGGGAAGGACTGGTGGCTCCTATAAATCTCCTGAGGTGAGAGGCATAGAAAGCATGAATACGCAACTGAAGATGATATAGCCAAGAGGACCCCAAGAGGATGCGTAGAAAGACAGCTCACTGATCAGCGGCTTTTTAAAACAAGCATTCCAAACAATAAAAAAAAAAACAATAATAGCTAAATAAAACGCCCGTGTCTGTGGCCAGAGAGGTGGCAGGGGGTGCGGTTTCTTAGCAAAGGTTCAGGGAAAAGGCACTGGGCAGCAGCAAGGCAGGCCAGTATAAGCTGTATACCAGCTGTAAACAAGTTAACTTCTGTGATCCTGCTGCTGGGAAAAGGCTTAGAAGAGCATTAAACAAACACCGAACTTGCTAGAAGGACTCCGAGATCGGGCAGGCTGCCTGACAAGCACATCATTCTTCCCTCCCTCCGCAAACCTGCCGGGTAATAAACCCTTCTCCCTTTCGTGTACAGATAGATATATAAACACGCTGTTCTGCAGAGAAGTCTTCACAACTGATTTTTAAAGCTTTTTTTCCTGCTTTTGGAGGAAGAGGAAAAGATAACCAAACAGGCCTTTTGTTGACCCAGGAATACTTTCTTGCTTTAGCATGTAAAATGCCAGTGTTTGTTCTCAAACTAGTCTATATGTAGTAACTAGTGTTTCTGTAGTGTATTTTAAGCAGATACACTTTTCCCCCCCCCCCTTGTTTATATGGCTTCTTTTTGTCACTTACACAGCCAAAATCTTGCAGATACGTGCAGTGCCAGAGGAAAGACTAAGGTTCATGCTAAAACAACAATATGCAACGCAAATAGTTTCTGAAAAAGGGTCCCTGTTCCTAAGCGTGCAACTTGTGCTGCTTCGCAAATTGAAGTGGAAGCAATAGGGGAGTGCAGCAACGAGCCTGCATCTCCGCTCAGAAGCGGAGCGGGGAGCTCAGCCTCGCTCGGTCTCAGCGCCGCTGCGCTGTACAACCCCAGAGCAGAGCCTGGCGGGCAGCTCTCTGAAGCATAAACATTTACTCCAGCCCTGATACTCAGGAAGCAGAGGTACAATATGTACCAAAACAGAGGTCACTGGTGTAACGGGGGCTGGGAGCAGGCTGTGAGTATCTTGCATCAAGCGTGAGGTTTACCGAGAGGAAGGCAGCGCGGGCGACGCTCCGCGGGAGCGTCCCGAACCGGCGACGCGCAGGCAGCTCCCGGCCAGGACCCCTGGCAACTCTGAGACCAGACAATCGCATTACTTGGGCCTCTGTTTTCCCACCACCACCCTTTCCTATCACTAAAATAACCAAGACTGATGGTAACTTTTGATGGAGGACACTCATCTATCAGGTGGGTGTCAGACAATTACCCATATCCTTTCCAAAAGGATAACATTAAGAGCTGAGCTGAGCTGCAGTGATACACAAAAAGCAGGAGGAGGAAACAAAAACAAAGAAAAACCTTGGCCCTTCCCCGCCAAACCCGAGTTTAGGATCTTTTCTACCTATGGCAAGGTGGCAATCATGCTCAGGTCATGGAAACCCAACCTCTCCCAGATCACCAGGAGCCTATGGAGCTTCCAGGAGAGCCCAGTGCAAACCCTGTTGGGTAGCAGCTCCAGGCCACAGTTGGACCCTGGCTTCCCCACGTCCGTGAGCGCAGCGCGTGGTGCTCCGTACCTCGCCCGCACCGGGGATGGGCTCAACGACGAGCAAGAGAGAGAAACCTGCACCTTCAGGCTGCCCAACTCAGCCCCGGGAGCCACGGCCTTCAGAGCAGCCTGAAAGGCTCCGCTGTTCTCCGGGGAAGTGGGAGCGCAGCCAAGCAGCAAGCAGATAGTCACCAGGGTTTTGCTGCTGCACGGCCAACCGGAGCCCCTACCATTCTGCCTTGGATCTGTGTCACCACAGCTCCAGTAACTAAGCCCTTTGGGGAGTTAAGAGACCACCTGAAGCCTCCAGGAGCCAGCAACTCTCACTCCTTTAAGCAGTCCCTGTAGCTCTCTCAACTCAAACTGCCAAAAACAAGAGATCAAAAACCTCACCACCAACAAAAACCACTCCAAAACAACACAAACTTCCTGTCAACTGATTTTCTCTTTCCCCCGCTCCTCAAACACATTCGTTTTCACCTGCACAGCAAGGAGGGCAATGCTAATTCACAGGTGCAGGGAGTTGTAACACGGCGAGGGCAAGGTCCAAGCACGCTGCATACGTCGTACGGGAGACAGCCTCCAGTCACTGCCATCCTCACCAGACCAAGTGCTAAAATAAGTCACCAGGACCATTTACGAGTTTCCAGCAGCAGAAAGGCTTGAAGGAGACTCCATGTAGACAACCGGCAATTCCTACACACTGCTGCTGCCGTGAGGCACACCGAGCCTGCGGCTTCGCTCTCCCGCTAGCTCTGACAACACACACGTATTATACACGTCCCAGTCCGTAGGTCGGATTTGCTCCCGAGCCAGAGCACGGCAGCGCTGCCCGTCCCCGCGGCTCCATCTGCAGACGGGCGTCTCGGCGTGACGACATCTGCGCTGCAAATCAGCTCGCGCCAGCCGCCGACACACAAACACTAAGTCGGCAGAAAAATCAAATAACAAGCTCCTTACGAAGACAGGCAGCGAACAGTAGGGGCAATCCAAATCCACCGTTTTATGGAATTTCCTCAGATTTGTACTGCCATGCATATTAATAGGTTTTGAGTGATTTTTTTTTCCACCCCCCACCTTCTATCTGTGTTGAACCCATACTGCCTTCACACTTCACTTTAGGAATCCATTCAAAGCTGCTCTGAAGAGTCAAAACAAATGCAGTATTATCAACAGAGGGCTAAATTCCCAATAATTGTCTTAATAGAGTGCTAGCACCACAGCTTACATGCAACTACCTCAGAATTAACATTAATTAAATTAGACAAAATACAAAACAGCTCAATTTATTGAACTACATAATAAAAGGGCACAAGGGTCTCTTTTTGAGTTTAGCTACTTAAAAAGAAGTGTCAAGCTGCATCTTGAAGAGACTGGATTTGGCCGCTCCAGCACTCAGGGCAGTAGCAGGACTGCAGCTACCAGGTGCTGTTTCTCCCCTCTCGATATGGATGTAAAAGGTTGAAGTATAACCAACTCCAGGGAGTTCTAGGTGGTCTGGATCAAACACTGGCACATCCAGGGCTTCACAGATATGTGCTCTTTTAGGGCTGTGCCATCTCCATGTGTTAATTCCTGTTACTATTTGCAGAACAGTTCAGATGCAGAGCGATTTTGTCCGCCTGACAATAACTTTCTGCTTGCTGCCAGCTATCTAATATTCATAGAAGTCTTTGTGCCTGATGCAGGGAAGGATAGAGGCACTGTACCAAAAGCACCACACATGACCTGTGTGAGCAATGCTAACTCCAGCACATCTTTTAACTACTAGAACCAAAAACAACATGTAACAAGCGCAAGACCATCCCCTACACTCATAATGCACTACTGCCTCCAACAGTCGGGCTGCAGAGATCCATTGCAACCCATCACCCAGGCAGGTACCTTTGAAATATCCTAACATTAACCAAGCTGAAGGCTAATGAGCCTGTAAAACTCAATGGAAATACATAAAATTGAAATTGCTACGTAAGTTTTTGCTTTTGCAAAGAGAAAGCAGAGTAAAAAAAAATCAATATGACAAAGCAACACTTCAATTTACAAGCCTTGTGTTTTTAGCCAAAGACACCATTTTAAAGCAGAAATGATTTCTAATGTCACTGACCCTGCCTTAACGCATCAGCAGCAGGAAAGCTTAGACGCACCTAAGTTCATCAAGAGGACAAAATACTTGAAAAATGCAAGAGCGCACGTGGGCGCCCATGTGCGCCGTTCTGTGCCGGTGTGCTGCACTCGCTCGCCATGATGAGCAGAGCGCAACGGCCAGCAGCGGCTCGCGCTCCTCGTGCCGCGCGGTCCCAACGCGGGATGGAGCACAAGCCAGCCCTGGAAAGGGCTCTTCAGCCAACGTCCCGCCACGCCGCTGCAATGCAGGATAGGGTTTCACCAAGATTGATCTAAGTAGGAGTGAACAAATCAGCCAATTGCACAGCGGTCAAGCTTGCTACCGCAAGCATTAGCAGCGGCCCTGCGTGTTTATGAGAAACAGGCTTGCCAGGTACGACCCCATCGCCGGTGCTGATGCTTGGCTCGACAATACCCGCAGCCCTGCGACCTGGCAGCAGGCGGGAGGCATCCCCAATGTCCAAAACCAAATCCACAAAATCCACCAAAAACATTATGGAAGGTAGAAGCAATTCTAACTTGGGTTTGTCTCCAAGACACCTTTTTATTTCCTTTTCAGGAGCGAAACCAGGCTCTCCATGAAGTTGATACAAGCACAAAGCTGCCAGAGACCAGTCAACGCCGTCCCCAGCCACAGCATTGGCGATACCAAGGCCATCGGTGGGCACAAAACCTTTGGAGACTGTGAAATTGGAAGAGATTTAGGGAAAAGGACAGGCAATTCCCAAAGCAAGTTATGAATGGAAAGGTGTTGCACAGCCTCCCTCCTCTCGTCCCACCTCCACCTGCTCTCTCCTGATCAGCAAGAGTCTTCCAGCTGTGCGGGAATGGACCGTTAGCTGCTGCTTCACAAAACACTCTGTTTTACACCACGTTGGAGCTGAACTTTTATGCCATCTCAGACAGCACAAAACACTCTCTGTAGACACACACAGCTACACGGTTCTCTCCTGAAACAAAGTTTTCACTTCGCCACACAATCAATTATTGCTTTTCATGATGAACGTTTAAGATAATGTAAACAATTAAAGCATCTGCCCATGTTGACATGAGCATCATTGGCAAGTTATATACCTGTATGGACAAGTCCTGAGGATTTTCCTTCCAAAAAAATCTGGAAGCCCAAAGCAAATTCTAATTACAATTTATGGAATAATCTTTACATCAGCCACCTTTGACACAGCCTGATTTCGAACAGATAAAGCCATAAATCTGTCAATTCAATCTTGAGGAATCTTTTCACTGTTTTTAAATATAACCCTAAAGATGCTTTTCAGATTTCCACATCTGAGCTGGTTTTTTTTTTTGGCTCTCTAATGTGATAGGTTCTGAAAAATTCAAGAAAAATGTTCTTCTGGTAATGTGGCAATTATAAATACATGCAAAAAGTGAAAATCAAGATTTTTAATAAGACTTTTAAAAGTGGAGATAAAAAAGAAAAACAGCCCTTGACTCTGGGAGATTTAGATGATTCCAAGTCATGTTTTCCATAATCTCATTTTAAAAATAAGTAGCCTTTTCTTTCTCCTTCCCCCTCCCAAACTCAGGGGGAAACGGTCACCAAACGCACTCAACTGGCCTCGAAGCCACACGTGCTCCGCCGCAGACCGCGCTCTCAATGTGCCTTTTGTTTGGTGGCTGGTGTTTCAACATCCTCAACTCGAGCGCAGAAAGGTCAGCGCGAGTCCGCTGGCACTTGCGAGCCTGCATCGGGCCCTGCCAGGGAGGACTGGCCGATGCCACCGCGCGCTTCCCTCCGCCAGGAGCACGGAGTGAAAGTTTCCACTGGAGACTGAGCGCACCCGGCAGTGGAATCCCTCTTCTCCCAAGGGCTGCCAACAGCGTCTAGTTTTGCCACGGTCCTTTGTCAAACTTTCCCAGGCTGAGCCCTGCCACAGCTCCACGTACCTGCGGGTACCTCTGGGGCCACGTCCCCCACTGTGGCACTGCCTCACCTCCCTGCCACCCTGTACCTGTCCCCTGTGCCACCCTTGCGTGGCCGTCACCACCACCCCCCGCCTCCCCACAGACACGGCCCAGGCCCACGCTGCAGCTGCAGAGGAGGAGGAGGAGGAATCAGAGCGAGCCTCAAAAGCTTTGGCACTTCCAGGCAGTTGGAGCTACTCAGCCAGAGCTGGGAGCCAAAGCTTCGCCTGAGCCTTAATGGGCTTTTGCCCTTTTAAATTTTATAAGCCTGCCGCCTTTCTGATGCACACGGTTTTATTCAGAGCCCTAAATGGCCATTTCATATTTAAAAGGCAGCTTGCATAGGTAGCACCCTAAAACTACCCCAGGTCATTCATCTCCTCCCGCTCTCCTACTGTCTCTTAGGAAACCTTTGATAGCGCATTTGTTCAGGCTGCCAAGTTAAATCCTCTTCTCTCATGTCAATGCATTGAAAAAAAAGGCAGCCCGAACACCCGCTCCGCTCGGGCCTGCCGGAGCACACGGAGCACGGAACCGACCCCGGCGCCGCTGCGGGGTCCGCGCATCCTCGCCCCGCGCACGGGAACCCGCTCAGGCGGGGGCCACAGCGCGACCCCCCGCGCCCGCGGGCCCCGGCGCCCTCCAACTCCGCACGTGCGACAAAGTTGCCAGCGAAAAGACCCCGGCCGCGGCGGCGGCAACTTCCTCCTCCTCCCGCTCCGGCCGCGCCGCTGCCCCGCTCGCTGTTCGCACGGTGGCCGCGCGGCCGCGTACAAAGGCGGCGGGAGCAGCCGCGGCCGCTGCCCCGGCCACCCCCGGGCGGCGGG